>SJYT01023501.1:20656-31486 GCA_006410635.1 Cephalophus harveyi | reverse complement strand
CTTTGAAAAGAAGAGAGGTGAAAAGCAAAGGACAAAAAAGATTCTATCAGAAGTCATAAAGTAGTAGAGTAGAAAAATCCATCTTTCTCTCCTTATATTTTGTCTCCTGACATCGTTTTAATTGTTTTTGTCTAATGCAGTGTTTCAAAATGGTTTGGGGGCCAGCTGGAGCAATTTAAAAACAGCCAATTTAATTCTTTTAATGCCCAAGTACGCGATTCAGCCCAATTAAGTACTCTTAACTCCAGACATTTAAAGAATAAATGAAAGGGAAGAAAACCCCACCTTACTGGGGGTATTAGAATAAAGGAACAGTTGAAAGTAGTGTGAATCATTCCCTAATTTCCCACTCTGTATCAGGGGTGGAATTCTCTCAGGGTCAGAGTATTCTACACTAGTGAAGTATGTGTCTTAAAGCAGATGTGATGCTTGTTAAAAGCTCCCTCAGAATCTCACATGGTTTGGCTCCGTGTAGAGATGCATCTTTAGGGTAGCTTCTGAACCGGATGGAAATAAGCATAATCACACAAGCTCCAGTGCGTAAGTATGGCTTTGCAGTTATATAAATCCCTTAGCAGCCCTTACCCACATGTGTGCATGCACACACACACACACACGTACACATAAAGCTCATTTCTGTTGAAACACTTTGCTTCTCATTCCACTCTAAGACTCTTCAGAGATAAGAACCTATCTTCTCATTGGCTTATGTCCTCTGAAGTGGAGTCATAATTTCACTGGGGGAGTAAATAAGTTCAATAAATCAAATTAGTTTTGTGCATAAATTTAGTTACTCAGTAGAAATTTACTCTCAGACAATCAGCATGCCATTTGGACCATTTCTTCCATCTCAGTAGGGAAATCCACATTAGATACTGGAAAACTGCTATCATAAATTGCCATGGCTTTATCTTTTGCATCTCAATTCTCAACGTCATTTACATTTTCACTTGGCATTTCTTAGTTATTACAGCATCGTTTAGTCTTTCAGGGAGACATATCTCCTCTTTCTGTGAGACAAATTTGAGGAAGAAAGTTATTCAGTTTCAAACTAAGGATAAACCAACCACTGAAGGAAAAGGAAGAGATCAGTTATAATAGGGCATGCGTCCTAGATATACATGTTGAAGAAGAAAAAAGCATTTTAGTAGAGACAGGGTCCCTGCTCCATGAGAGGGGCCTAGATTCCAAGGCCTGACTGGATCTTTGACTCCATTCCTTCACAAAACCTCACTTTGGAAGTGAAAACAAACAGTTTTCATGTCCTTTCTGGATTCTAGTTCCTCAGATCAGGACTCTGCATTCTTTGGGCTCTGTCTCAAGACAAGGATTTCAGTGGTCTCCCTTCTCAGCAGATTTCAACTCTGCCCTTTTGCAGTTTCTCAGAGCTGTCTCTTATACACATCTAGTAAGTGTTGATGAAACTCAGTAAAGAAACTAAAAAAAAAGGTCATAGATAAGGATTAAGGTAAAAGATAATTGAGAATGGATTTAAATGAAAATTTAATAAGGGAAACTGAATAGGGACTGATAAACGAACAAAGCAATGAGAAAAAGAAAGAAAAAAAAAAGAGAGGGAAAGTGAGCCAATCGGGATACAGGCAAAGAAGAGCTAACATAAGAATTTTAACATAATTTTAACATAAATAAAATTCTGGAAGAAGAGTATTAAATGGTGTCATTGAACTTGTATATAAATCTGCAATCCAGAGTTCTGCTTTTGGTCACATGAAGCAAACAAGGCCCTGGCTTACATTCCTGTCTCAACAGCTAGAAAACTGGAGAAAATGTATGTCAACCATGCTGAAGCACTGAAGATCACTTAGTGAAGGACTGTGATCCACAAAAGAAGAGAAGCAAACGATTCTTAGTGACAAATCATTGTGAGCCTACGATTATTCCCATACTGGGATGTTTCTATTAATAGCAGAGTGCTATGACTGTGGCTCAGATCATTAGCTCTTTATTGCAAAATTCAAGCTAAAATGGAAGAAACTAGGGAAAAAACACTGGGCTTCACAGGTAGTGCTGGTGGTAAAGAATCCACCTGCCAAATGCAGGAGAGATAAGAGACATGGGTTTGATCCCTGGGTTGGGAAAATACCCTGGAGCAGGGCATGGCAACCCATTCAAGTATTTTTGCCTGGAGAATCCCATGGACAGAGGAGCCTGGAGGTTTACAGTTCACAGAGTCACAAAGTGTCAGACACAACTGAAGCAACTTAGCATGTACACACAGGGAAAACCACTAGACAATTCACTTATGACCCAAATCAAATCCTTTATGATTATACAGTAGAGGTGATGAATAGATTCAAGGGATTAGATCTGGTAGACAGTGGGCCTGAAGAACTATCGACAGAGGTTCATAACATTGTACAGGAGGCAGTGACCAAAACCATCCCAAAGAAAAAGAAATGCAAGAAGGCAAAGCGATTGTCTGAGGAGACTTAATCATAGCTTTGGAAAGAAAAGAAGCAAAAAAGCAAGGGAGAAAGAGGAAGATACATCCAACTGAATGCACAGTTCCAGAGAACAGTAAGGAGAGAGAAGAGGGATTTCTTAATGAGCAGTGCAGAGAAATAAAGGAAAACAATACAATGGGAAACACTAGAGATCTCTTCAAGAAAACTGGAAATATAAAGGGAATATTTATATTCCCAAGGATGGGCAGATAAAGGACAGAAATGGTAAGGACCTAATAGAAGCATAAGAGATTAAAAAGAGGTGACAAGAATACACAGAACAACTATAAAGAAAAGGTCTTAATAACCCAGATAACCACAAGGTTGTGATCAGCCACCTAGTTGTATATACCTATAGGGTCTTCCCAGATGGTGAGGTGGGAATCCACCTGCCAGTGCAGGAGATGCAAGAGATAAGGTTTGATCCCTGGTTTGGGAAGATTCCCTAGACTAGGAAATGGCAACTCACTCCAGTATTCTTGCCTGGAGAAACCCGTGGACAGAGGAGGCTTTTGGGCTTCAGTCCAAGGGGTCACAAAGAGCTGGGCATGACTGAGTATGCACACACAGCACAACGACATATACATACAGAGGAATACTACTCATCAACAGAAAGAAATAAGCTACTGACAAATGCAATAGTATGAATAAATTCCAAAATCTTGGTGAGAAAGAGAAGCAAAACAAAACAGAAGCCAGACACGGTTTGGTTCATACTATGTGATTCCATTCAAATGAATCCTGAAAAAAGTAAAATCTGTAGTGTTAGGAATCAAATCAGTGCCTGCTTAGAGCCATGAAGTGGATTTTGGAGGTGGTGCAAGTGCATTAGGGGCATGACATTCAATAAAAGGGGACTCAAGGGAACTTTGAGTTATGAAAACTCCTTTATCTTGATTGTGGTGGTGGTTATGTGGGTTATATAAGCATACCTTTATCAAAAGTCATCAAACTCTACATTTAAAATGGTTGACTCAATATGTATAAATTACATATCAGTAAAACTGAATCAGTTGGATGAAACTGGAACCTATTATACAGAGTGAAGTAAGCCAGAAAGAAAAACACCAATACAGTATACTGACACATATATATGGAATTTAAAAAGATGGCAATGATGACCCTGTATGCGAGACAGCAAAAGAGACACAGATGTATAGAACGGACTTTTGGACTCTGTGGGAGAGGGAGAGGGTGGGATGATTTGGGAGAATGGCATTGAAACATGTATACTATCATGTAAGAATGAAGCACCAGCCTATGTTCAATACAGGATACAGGATGCTAGGGGCTGGTACACGGAGATGATCCAGAGAGAGGAAATGGGGTGGGATGGGAGGGGGATTCATAAAAAAAAAAAAATCCACTGGGGCCCTGAAGTAACTGTTCAAATTCTGAACTCTTTGAAAAAACTATAATGAAGATACTCCAAGTTAAAGATTAAGACAAAAATTTTAGAAACCTAGACACTAAAAGGCAAATTAATAAAATCGTATTGGTATCAGGGGCTTCCCACATGGCCCTAGTGGTAAAAAACCTGCCAATGCAGGAGACGTAAGTGACGTGGGTTCAATCCCTGGGTCAGAAAAATACCCTGGAGGAGGGCATGGCGACCCACTTCAATATTCTTGCCTGGAGAATCTCATGGACAGAGGAGCCTTGTGGGCTATAGTCCATAGGGTCACAAAGAGTCAGACATGACTGAAGCGACTTAGCATGCATGTACATTGGGATCAGACATCTAAAAGTCAGCATACAAAGAAAGTTAGTAATGCAGCAGCATTTGAATAAACTTTGAGAAAAGAAAGTATGATACAAGTATATTATATCCAATTAAGCTACTGTTCAACTGTCAAGGCCACAAATACTAAGTTTACACCTGAAAGGACTCGGGCTGTCTCATGAGCCTTTCAAGAGGAAACTACCAGGGGATGATCTTCATTCAACCAAGAGATAATGTGCAATTTTTGGTGAAAATGCTCATAGTAAACATTCAGTATATTTAATTATAGATGTAAGACTAAAACAAGGATGAGGAAAAGGGTGAGAGGATTGTATACAAGTATGATCTCATAAAGTACAAAGAATTCAACTTTTAAAATGGAGAAAAAGAGGGACTGAAAACGGGAAAGTAAAATAAGTTCCTTTTTTTGTTGAAATGGGAATAAAAAACAAAAGATAATCATTTAATATAGACCAACCAACTAATAATGGAGAAGGCAATGGCACCCCACTCCAGTACTCTTGCCTGGAAAATCCCATGGACAGAGGAGCCTGGTAGGCTGCAGTCCATGTGGTCCGCAAAGAGTCAGACACGACTGAGCGACTTCACTTTCACTTTCCACTTTGATTCAGTGGAGAAGGAAATGGCAACCCACTCCAGTGTTCTTGCCTGGAGAATCCCAGGGATGGCGGAGCCTGATGGGCTGCCGTCTATGGGGTCGCACAGAGTCGGACACAACTGAAGCGACTTAGCAGCAGCAGCAACCAACTAATAAAAGGGAAAGCAAGAAAAAAGCAGGGATTATGATGCTCTAAAGGGTAAAAATAAAAGATAATTGCTAGGACAAGCAAAACTCCCTTTAAAAAAATAAAAGCAAAGAAATTTACGTGAAAAAAAAAAAAATTTATTTTAACTTCCCAGTAATAGTCAATGGTTAGAACTAAAATCCTTTCCAACCTCTCCCTCCACACCCTCTCTCTCCCCTTCTCTTTCTCTCCTATCCATTCTTCCTCTCTCCACGTGTATTATTAGTACAAACCAGGACTGCCAGGCTGTATTTTCATTTCGTATTTCATCATGAGCATTATCCATGCCAACAAATGTTCCCAAAAAACGATGACTTTCAATAAATTTGTATATATTTCACATATGGATAAATTAACATATTTGTTCTTCTGAAATCTTCATGATTCATCCTATATCTGTAATCAAGCATCCGTACATTTATTCGGTCATTCAACATATAAGTTGTCTGTTGCGTGGAGTACATCTATGGGCAGGATAAAAGTATTCTCTGCCCTCCCTAGAAAGGCAGTTAAATAATTATATGTGTGATTAATGTTAATAATGTAGAAGTTCAGAGAAATGTGGGGGTCCAGTTAAATGGATTTTTCTCAACCTTGAGCTGAAGTCTAGGTCCAGTTTTGGTATTACTCTAGAGGGAAGTGAAGTTTAAAATGAAGTATAGTGGGACTTCCGTGGTGGTCCAGTGGCTAAGACTCTATGCTTCCAATGCAGGGAGCATGAGTTTGACCCCTAGCTGGGGAACTAAGATTCCACACACCATAACATGGCCAAAAAAAAAAAAAAAGCATAGCAATGTGAAGTGGGCCTGGAATCAGGAGCTAGAGATCATTTGGTTGTACTTTCTTATCATTTCCATTTTTCTATCATATCTAAAGTCATATCCTTGGACTTTTTCCCTCTCTCTGAATAGACTGTATACTTACTTTTTAATTCTAGAAGATGTTGAACCTATTTTTTTCTCTAATTATGGTGTTTTAACTCTTCTTTGTGTTAAGATGAGAAAATAATTTTTCTGGCTTCCTTCTCTCTTGCCTGTCTTTATAAATTTTGTTGTTGTTATGAACTGATTCAGATTTTATGAATTATAACATATCTTTATGAACTGATTCAGATTTTATGAATTATAATGTATCTTTCATATTCTTTAAAGAATTATCTTGGATATTTGCTATATTTTATGAACATTTTAATGACTGTCTCTACACATAAATGGTTGTTGAGATATTTTATACCACAATTTGTCCATTTTTAGTTCCTTATCTTGACTAATTTTTTTGGTGGGCTGTAATATTTCAAATGTTCTTTCTTCCAGAAAAGCGATACCCTTGTTGATATTTATATACATCTTGTGCATAGCATTTTAAAGGAAGATCAGAGTAATTTAATCAATGAAGAATTCATCATGTTTGGGCAAGATTTACTCTTAAAAAGTGAAATGCTGATCATGAAGAACCAGTTTAAATTCCATTTAAAATCCAGAACAGTCAAGTCTATAGAGACAGAGAATAGATCAGTGATTGTCTGAGGCTGTGGAGCTGGGGAGATCAGATGTGAGGCTAGGTGACATGGTGTGGGGTTTCATTTGGGGATAAGGAAAATGTTATAAAACGCGTTGTGGTGGTGAACGCACACTTTGTAAGTATATCGTCATTAAATTGCACAGTTTATTCGAATGAATTATGTGGTTTGTGAATTATATCTCCATGAAGCTATAAAAAAATGAATTAGCTTATTATTTTCACGATTTAGTTGTCTATTGTTTGCTGAAATTCCTCTTCTTTTCCTGAATCTGGAGGCATCATCGGATCATTTCCAGGCTTTTGGCAATCGCTTCTCTTCACCATCGTTTCAAACTCAAAGTATGAACTTGATAAAAATCGCAGCCTCGTAAGCATTTCATGCAGACCCAGCTGGATATAATACTATGGATTTAAAGTTCATTTCTAATATTGACTCTTAGTTCTATTTCGCTATTATCTGCCTCTCTGAAGTCTGAGGTTATACCCTCCTCACACTTTCACCCCTTAGCCAAATAAGCTATTACAAGTGGATCTTATCAACAAATTCATGTTCTTAGATAAAGTCTTACTTATACTCTGACCCCCAGGAAACATCACATTCTGCAGAAACTTCATCACAATTGCAAAATCCCTTAAGCCAAAGAACAGAAGTTCTAATGGTGGGATTTAAGGCAATGGAAGAGATTAGAGAATCATTTGGCAACATAAAGCAATTTTCAAGTACACTGAAATCAGGACACATGGCCATACCTCCCACTGAGTCTGGCTCTTGAGTGATCCTGGTTTACACTTCCATCCTCTACATTAAATTCTGGGACCATTAAGGCTAGAACTTCTTCAAAAAGTTCCTCTTGCCTAACCTGGGTGGGTTTCATGACATTTTCCCATTTAGTTTGCTTTTTTCTCTCCCATGGCTGTCTGCTCTGCAAACCACTGTCAGTGGAAGATGTTAGAGTCTGCTGTTATCAGGAAAATAATAAGTTCAGATAGTTCTCTTTTCTTCATTTATGTTACTTTATTGAAACCTTTTTATGAACTTTGGCATTTTTTACTCTTTATCTAAAATAATGCTGAAGATGCCTAAGATTTCAGACAAGATGTTTATGAAGCCTTAGAAAAAACAATGAAAAAAATCAAAACCAGAGAAAACATGCTTTTAAAAAATTACCTATAGTCTTCTGGGAATTTTTTGTAGTAACTAGAGAAAGAGAACAAAAGGCCATACAGCGATATTTTAAAATTAATTTGGCACCACTCAGGAGTGTCTGGAAGTCTGTGGAATGAAATCATGGATAACCCTTACCAGTGAACATCAGCTGAAAAAAAACTTATCATCCTTGGAAGCTGAAAGAATGAAGACAGAATCTAGGGCTTTAGAAGAGATTATCAGGACCCTACCATCCACTAATCCTCCACCCCCAATCCAGTCATTAGGGCTGAATCAATATACTCTCTCACTGGTAATAGTCAAATCCTTTTTTCAAGAAAGATGCTACTTTAATCCCAAGTAATCTGCTGCTCTTTTACACATTCAATTAAATCTTCAGCTGTCTTTTTGGATTATTTTAACATTCCTCTGTTCAATATAGCCTTCCTTCTTTCTCTTGTTGTGTCCTTGGAAATGAAAATTTATCATCCTTCTCTGGGTTTCAATGTTGTTCATCATGGTTCTTCAAAGATTGTAAATCAACCAACTTCAATTTTAAAAAAATAATAACTAAAAAAGGAAATCCCTTGGCCATAAAACTTCCTAATAAAAATTATTCCCAAGAAATTTTTCAAAATTAAAAATAAAAAAAAAAAAAAAAACCTTTTATTTGTCTCCCCTGCCCTTTTGCAGTTTCTCAGAGAGGCGCAAGTGTCAGCTGTTGAGGCAGTTTTTAATTATTGACTCATCAGACTTGGCCTTCCCCGGGGACAGGAAATCTGCTTTCTCGCATTTGTGTTATTGAGGGCAATGCCTAAGATATGATAAATAAATAACTGCGCGTGATGAATGTCTGATCCTCCGTAGGCCACACGAGAAAACTTCTGTCAAAGCAGCCATGCTTCTTTCTCCTTTTAACAAGGCGTCCTCACCGAAGCTGCCACAGCTGCTGCTGTGGAACAATAAGCAAATGCTTCAAGCACCCATTTTTCCTGTGTTTGGAAAAAGAAGGGTAGCAGCCTTCATAAATCCTAAGTGGTGGGGCCTGTCTGTTTTCATCCTTTCTCTGGTTCATTTTAAAGGAAGAAGAACAGAAGTGAGATTTCCTCTCTGGAGATCTAGATGCCTGTCCTTGATTCATCATTGTGGGACTTCAGGCAACCCACTGTCTTTCTAATTTCAGTTTCCTTTCTCTAAGAAATATGTATATTACTTTACCCTGCTTACACTGCATCGGTGTTGTAAGACGGCAATGAAATGATATGCATGGAAAATGTATAAATATGAATGTTTATTAGCATCATTATTAAGAGGTGTTTTTTTCTCTTTCACTCATTCTTTCATTTGACAGATATTTATTTTAAGGTCTATGAAACCTGGGTTTTAGTTTTGTTCACTGCTCTGTCCTGTTACCAAAAACACCACCTCACACGTGGTCAACACTCATTAAATATTGAAGAAATGAATGGATGAAGGAATGAAGAAGTGAGCTAAGTGTCCACCATGCAGTTACTGAGCCAGATACTGGCTAATATAAAAGTGGATAAAACAGGCATGACCTCTTTAAAAGTGCCCCCTCTCTTCCACAATTAATAATTTTTGCCCCTCAATTCAACCTGTTCTTCCATTTCTAATCTGATTTCTGCTTTCTCTTTGTTTTCTCTGGCTTGCTTTGTTTCTTCCCGTGATTTTATCTTGGCATTTCAGAGGAACATTATTCAAAGTTTAGAAAGCGATATAATTCAGTGTGAAATCTGATTTTAGTTTTCGATGCTATCTAATTGTTCCAGTTAAGTGTACTTGATTTATGTATATATTATCAAAACATTTTAATTTTATATTTTGTTCTCCATTCTAAATGAGTCATAAAAATTTCTACATGGGAAAGAGAATACAGGCATGACCTCTGCCCTTATGGGATTTATTCACTGATTTATCCTTAAGTATGATGTTAGTTGTGGGCATTTTTATAAATACTATTTTTCAGAATGAGGAACCTTTCTTCTATTCCCAGTTTGCCAAGGACTTTTACTGGAAGAAGTGTTGGATTGTGCCAAATACTATTCTGCATCTAAGGAGATAACAATATGAGTTTTCTTAAATCTATTAATATGTCAAGTTACTTTCATTGCCTTTTCTTCTTTGTTTCTTCTTTATTTCTTGAGGTATAGTTGATTTACAATATTGTATTAATTTCAGGTGTACAGCAAAGTGATTCAGTTAAACATATGTGTATGTTTTTCAGATTATTTTCTGTTATAGGTTATTATAAGATATTAAATACAGTTTCCCAAAGTATATAGTAAATTTTTGTTGTCTGTCTAGTTTGTATGTGGTCATGTGCCTCCGTTAATCCGATACTCCCGGTTTATCACTCTCCTCTTCTACTTTTGTAAGTTTGTTTCCTATGTCTATGAATATGTTGTGTAAATAAGCACCATTGTTTAGATTCAAAATAGTGACATCATACAATATTTTTCTTTCTCAGTCTGACTTCATTTAGTATGACAATTTTTACTCCCATCTATGTTGTTGCAAATGGGTGTGTTTCATTCTTTTTTATGACTGAATAATATTCCCAATCTTGCTTTTCAAAAGTGGGGCTTTTGAGTAAGCCCCACTTGTTTATCAAATGTTACCATTTTAAATATTGCTGCATTTTATTTGCAAAAATATATTATTAAAGTTTGGTCTCTATGTTCATGAGACATATTTGTGTATAACGTGTTTATTGTTGGATTCCCTTTGTCAGGCTTTAAAATAAGTACTTTGCTATCCTAATGAAGCAACTTGGTATGTTTCCTTCCCTACTTTCTCAAATTATTTCTGTAGGATTAATAGTACTACCTTAAATGTTTGATAAAATGCATCACTTAAGCATCACTGAGCCTGAAATTTTCTTCTTGGGAGCATTTTTAATAGATGACAAAATTATTTTAATGAGTATATGACTTCAGATTTTATCTTATACCATATTGGGTAGGTTTTAAATCTCAAGGGATTTATCCATTTTATCTGAGTTGTCAAATTTAGTAGAACAAAGTTGTTGATAACATTCCCTTAATACCATTTAATATCTGTACCTCTATTCTGATATTCCATTTTTCATTGCTAATGCAATATTGATAATTTATGTCTTTCTTCTTTGAAAAAAATGCCTATTCAAGT
>SJYT01023501.1:0-15196 GCA_006410635.1 Cephalophus harveyi | reverse complement strand
CTAGACAGTATTTTCAAAAGCAGAGACATTACTTTGCCGACTAAGGTCCGTCTAGTCAAGGCTATGGTTTTTCCTGTGGTCATGTATGGATGTGAGAGTTGGACTGTGAAGAAGGCTGAACGCCAAAGAATTGATGCTTTTGAATTGTGGTGTTGGAGAAGACTCTTGAGAGTCCCTTGGACTGCAAGGAGATCCAACCAGTCCATTCTGAAGATCAACCCTGGGATTTCTTTGGAAGGAATGATGCTAAAGCTGAAACTCCAGTACTTTGGCCACTTCATGCGAAGAGTTGACTCATTGGAAAAGACTCTGATGCTGGGAGTGATTGGGGGCAGGAGCAGAAGGGGACGACAGAGGATGAGATGGCTGGATGGCATCACTGACTCGATGGACGTGAGTCTGAGTGAACTCCGAGAGATGGTAATGAACAGGGAGGCCTGGCATGCTGCGATTCATGGGGTCTCTAAGAATCGGACACGACTGAGCAACTGAACTGAACTGATAGAATCTTTTAACAAGCTTGTTTAATCTCCAGAACCTACCTAAATATATATGTTCAGTAAAACTTCATTGAATAAATTAATTCATAGAAGATATTAAATATGCACACAAGAGAGGAGATAATCTTATGACTGTGTTTTGACTTTTAAATAACATTTTATTAATAGATGCAAAGGACACTGATTATTCCTAAAACTTAGAGAAGATACAGTTATCTGTACTTTATGTATGTGTGTGCATTAGTTGCTTAGCTGTGTCCGACTCTTTGTGACCCTATAGACTGTAGCCCGCCAGGCTCCTTAGTCCATGGGATTCTCCAGGCAAGAATATTGGAGTGGGTTGCCATTTCCTTCTCCAGGGGATCTTCCCAACCCAGGGATTGAACCCTGGTCTCCTGAATTGCAGGCAGATTCTTTACCATCTGAGCCACGAAGGAAGCCCTTATAAACCTGTCTATTCTATAGCTATGCTCAGTCTTTAAGAGAAATAAAACACAAAGTCATATTCAATCACACTTATGATTCATATTTGCTCATGTTATTACCCTACTCAGTTCTTTCTCACTGATATAAAAAAAGGTCCAATTTCTTTCTTTCTTTCTTTTTAAGTATTTGTCTATTTGGCTGCACCAGGTCTTCGTTGCAGCATGCATGATCTTCATGCTTCGTTGTGTCATGCAGGATCTTTAGCTGTGACATGTGGAATCTAGTTCCCTGACCAGGGATCAAACCCAAGCCCCTTGCACTGGAAGCATGGAGTCTTATCCACTGCACTAGCAGGGAAGTCCCAAAGGTTCAGTTTCAAAGATGGGTGGAAAATGGCTGTAGGTGATTAGTTTTGATGACAAGATTGAAATGTTTTCTGAAGAGATGAAGAAAACTTTATGATAGGGTATCTATTAATAACATGGATAGAGGGAAACTTCAAGGGAAACTTCACTTAATACCAGTTTCAGAAATAGAGACTAGTTTATAACAATTGTAAAATGACATGTAGCTATATATACATGAGTATATATACACACACACACACATACATACACACATTTATTAGATCATGCTGGGGAATGACCCAAAACAAGCAGAACTTAAGATTTAACCCTTGAAAGAAGTATGAGAAGAGATTTCAGCTGATGCTATTTGCATGAGAGATAGAGTATGGAGTTTGAATTGTGCCCAAATGGGCTTGGAAAAGACCTCTTAATTATATGGAAGCCCACCAGGGTCATATCTTAAAAGTAAACACTGCATCGCAGGGCTGAGGATACACTTAAATTGCAAAACATTAGATTCCGCTCCCCACCTCCCACTACCCCACCAAGTAGAACAAAGCTGTTCTCCACAAAATTAAGTATACAATAGCATTTTTATACATATTAAGAAACTGCAGTATTTGAATCATAGTCAAGATAAAAATTAATCAAAAGAAAAGTGACTCTGAGGTGACATAGATACTGGGTTTAGCACACAAGCATTTTAAAGAAGCTATTTTAATTGTGTTAAACTGGTATTAATAATGAGGATGGCTATGCATGTGTGGGGCCAAGAAATAGATAAAAGTCTCTGTACTTTTTCTCTCAATCTTGCTGTGAACCTAAAACTGCTCTTAAATAAGTCTATAAAAAATAAAAGAAAAAAAGGAATTATGATGTTGGGTGAAGGTGAATTACTATAGCGATGTCCTTGGGGAGATGGAATAAATTCTAATCCTAAGAGCACCCAGGATGGTAAATGAGGAAACTGGACATCATAGTTTTATTCTGATTATTTCTATTTTTTCAGATAATTAGGAAATAAACTACTCACTGAGAGAATTTAAGAGAGGAGAAGATATGAAATATTTTATAAGGGGGGTGTTGCTTTTTTTCTAACATTTTAGTAATTATAATGAGCTATCTTATTTATCTACCAAGTAATTATACTGAGTTATCTGGTGTATCTTGTATCTACCAAGTCAGTTGATTGTTTATCTCAATTATTTTCTCTGTTTGCTGAGACTCAGTTTTGCCACTGTACTGTTTATGGAGAGCAAGTATTTACTTGTGTCTATGGCACCTATTGGAGAAGGCAATGGCACCCCACTCCGGTACTCTTGCCTGGAAAATTCCATGGACAGAGGAGCCTGGTGAGCTGCAGTCCATGAGGTCGCTAAGTGTCGGACACGACTGAGCGACTTCACTTTCACTTTCGTGGCACCTATTTCATTGTCTGGCACACAATGGACATTTAAGCAATACGTCCTAAATCAATAAATATTTAGAACCTTGTTGTGTTTATGTTTATTACTGATTTTTTACATACATACGTGTTGAAGCATGTATATCATGTTAGTCCTTGAACCCTTTCCATCATCAATTATCTAGCTATATAGAGAATACTGTCTTCTAAAATTAAAAAAGAAATATGCTGCCTTTCAGGGAGTATTTTAATGGCTCATGCCCTGTAAATATTCAGATTTGGGAACAGTATTTTCACCAATCTGTATCTTATCTGTATCTGTATCTTAGGGCAGATAGTTCAACTGTTTCTAGTGTACCGTCAGCATGAATAATTCTCACAGGAAAGAAAGACCACGCTGTTTGAAATCAGAGATTGTCATTAGAATTTACAGCCCTATTTGGAGTGTTGCTTTCGCACCCTCATGTCCTGTGTCTGTAAACTGGGGTCACATATTAAATTAGATGCTATTGTCCAGATCAAAGTTAGTAAATAGTGGGCATTCAATACATTGGAGCTAGGGAACCCAGTGCTTCCATACTGTATTTCTAATTTTAAGTCAAGGTGACAATGAAAGTTGTCCAACTGGAGACTACAATTCACTTTGAGCTGTATTTTGTTAAAGGAAGAATCACTTGCGTAGAATCCCATTGTTGTATAAATGTGAGACTCATAGGTACCCAAGGACCCTATGAGTGGGGAAAGACTGTGATCAAAACTTTTAATGTAAACTGAAAAAGGCCTATTGCATTTGAACAAAGAGGCAAACTGAAGAACATCAGTGGGTGAATAGACCGCCACTGAAAAACCTGCTGAGGCTTCTGTAAGTGTTTGGAATAGAAAGAACATCAAATGAGTGAAGGAGATAACTTTAGTCTGCTTGGGCCAGTACTTTACTGATTGGCAGGAGTGTAAGAAGCAGCCGTAGAAGAAGCCCTCTAGTGGACTCATCATATTCTCTTGTTTTCTTGCCATGATGTTTTGAGCAGAGTAGACCTCTATCCTTTCTCAGAGCCCAACTGTCAAGTAGGCATTGATTGAAGTCACTTTTAATTTGAAAATCTAAAACATATATAACCTCATTTGATATTAACCAGCAAATTAGATCATAAAAATAACATTACTGTAACTAATAATATTAAAATCAGCAGTAGGTGAGAGCTTCACAGAGGAACCCCAAGGGGAAAGCAGAATGGCCCACTATTCTCTGTGATGACCTAAAGGGCTGGGATGGGGGTAATGGGAGGGAGGCTCAAGAGGAAAGGGATATATGTATATTTATAGCTGATCCACATGGTTGTATAGCAGGAACCGATACAACATTATAAAGAAATTATTCTTCAATTATAGGTAAAGTTTAGAAAAGAATGGCCCACGATTTCCCTCTTGTATGATTCCCTTCAGCTTAAATGTTTCTCTAAAGCTCTTTCTTTTTTAAACTCAGGCATCCAACTAAGACCAAACTTAGTCTCCTAATTTCCAACTGCTGAATCCAAGTTCCTACTAATATTCAGTGAGCTCTTCTGCCCTGCTACTTTTCAGAATACTCTATGGACAACGAAAAGAGCAGCTGAGATTTTTACTGCCTCTTTGGAGAAAATTCGAGCCTGTCTTGTCTTCCTAGAGAAGCCATGAGCTCCTAGTAGGTAAGTACTATCTGATGCTTGATTTATGGTTCTCTATAACATCCAGCACAGTGAGTAGATTTATGATTGATGGATTGGTTAGTTGTGAAAACTACTTTTATAGTGGGTAGTGAACCCAGGTATGAAGAAAGCTCTCTGTCACAGCTGGAATTTCCAATATTCCTGTGGTGCTAATCATGACTTCCCTGTTGCTTTACTTATCTGACATCTATTTCTCATCAGCCGTCGCCAACTGCTACCATTGATATTTTACTGTTCTTTACCTTGATTGCTGTCCCCCAACCCTGCCTCCCCAAAAAACTCACCCTGAAGCGTGGCTTTTTGGTGTGAAATGCCAAGTCTATAAAAATGTAGTCTATACAAAGACCAAAAAGAAAACTGAAGGCGGTTGGCATAAAAACTTCACTTGCTAAGTCCTAACTTCACCTTTTTTGAAGCTTTTCTCTTGCTTTTGTTATTCTGTTCTATGAAAGTCACTATATTTAGTACCTTGTACTATCTCCATTCTTAAAAGTGAAGAAAATGTTAATTGTGTCAAAGGCTAAGCATCATTTAATTACCCTTTTTAAAGAATGTGAAAGGCATTGAAAATATTTAACCGCCAGGTGAACTTCAGAAAAGCAGCAAGATTAGGCAGTACCGTGTTCCAATTCAATGAGCAGCGGGCTGGGTTTAAAGAATGTTAGTGAATGGATGAGAAAATGTGATTAAAATGTCAGTCCTGCCAATGGTTGATTACTTTCCCCAGGATATACTAATGGAGTTCCTCAAGCAGTTTATTGTGTCTCTTATCTCCACCATCACCTTTTTTTCTGAGGGCAAGCAAGGCCTCCAATATGGTTTCCCAGGTAGCTTCTCACAATTGAAGGAGAGGTAAATCTTCAAAACTTACATAACTATGATTGGATGATGAAGCACTTTAATGTTCTGTCCCAGTTTATCTCTCTAATAGGAATTTTAGCCCTAAGACTTTCAGTCACCCAATTCTCTGCCTCACATTTTTAATGGACTGAAAAAATTGGTGTGGGTGACTGGGTAAAATGTGGTACAAATGACTCAAAAGTGCTGGATCCGTAGTAGGGTAGGGTAAAAATTGATATCCACATGAAATTCAAGGTTTGAAGAACAGGTGTTTCCCCTCATACCTCTTGCTCTGAAAAAGCTTCTCTGATGTCAGGTTACCCAGTGCAATCCACTACTGCCATCTTTTCTGTTCTAATTCACCATCTCTAATGAAATATTTGGTTTTGTTGTCTATTCCCTTCAACCATGTGTGAGTGTGTGTGTTGGGAAAAGAGAATTAAGCAAACAAAATCAGTTCAGTTCAGCTGCTCAGTTGTGTCTGACTCTTTGCGACCCCATGGACTGCAGGACGCCAGGCTTCCCTGTCCATCACCAACTCCCAGACTTTGCTCAAACTCATGAGATGTCATCCAACCGCCTCATCCTCTGTCATCCCCTTCTCCCCCTGCCTTCAATCATTCCAAGCATCAGGATCTTTTCCAATGAGTAGGCTCTTCACATCAGGTGACCAAAATATTGGAGTTTCAGCTTCAGCATCAGTCCTTCCAATGAATATTCAGGGTTGATTTCCTTTAGGATGGACTGGTTGGATATCCTTGCAATCCAAGGGACTCTCAAGAGTCTTCTCCAACACCACAGTTCAAAAGCATCAATTCTTTGGTGCTCAGCTTTCTTTACAGCCCAACTTTCACTGGAAAAACCATAGCTTTGACTAGAAAAAACAAAATAGCAATAGCGTGTGGTCCTTTTCCTAAAAGGCTCAGTCTTCTTAAGACACATTCATATAAACTAAGTATTCAGCATGTGTGCACACTCGGTCATGTCCAAGTCTTTTGCAACCCCATGGACTGGAGTTCGCCAGGCATCTCCGTCCACAGGATTTCCCAGGCAAGAATACTGGAGTTGGTTGCCATTTCTTCCTCCAAGGGATCTTCCTAACGCAGGTATCAAACCTGTGTCTCTTATGTCTCCTGTATTGGCGGGCGGGTTCTTTACCACTGTGCCACCTGGGAAACACATAAACAAACTGAAGCCTGCGCCCAATGCACTGGAACATAGAAGAATAATACTCAACTCAGAAAATGGCAACCTACTGCAGTATTCTTGTCTGGGAAATCCCATGGACAGAGGAATCTGGCGGGCTACAGTCCATGGAGGCCCAAAGAGTCAGACAGGATTGAGTGACTAACACACACTGCATGAGGAAACCAGCAAAAGTATCACAGACACAGCAGGTTTGAGTTTGACACAATTAATGACAAGGAAGACACCCTACTAGGGAGCCGAGCAGGAACAGAGGCACAGTGACATCCCAGTCAGTGGTACCTCCAAGGAAGTGCACTCAGCTGGGGTGGTGACAGGGCAGGGTATGTGGAAGAAGAGTGGGGATTGCAACAACTGAACCTGAAAAGTCCGGATTGAGCGCAGACCAAGATAAAAGATTGTAACACTGATGGAAATCTACTGAAGATGAATTTGGTAAAGAAAATTTTGTGACTGTTCATTTCTGATGGCAAGTGTAGGCAAGACTGAAAGTGAAGTGAAAGTGAAAGTTGCTCAGTCGTGTCCGACTCTATGCGACCCCATGGACTGTGCAGTCCATGGAATTCTCCAGGCCAGAATACTGGAGTGGGTATCCTTTCCCTTCTCTAGGGAATCTTCTCTAGGGAACCCAGGTCTCCCACATTGCAAGCAGATTCTTTATCAGATGAGCCACAAGGGAAGCCCGTAGGTAAAGCTGCTGCTGCTGCTGCTGCTAAGTCGCTTCAGTCGTGTCCGACTCTGTGCGACCCCATAGACAGCAGCCCATCAGGCTCCGCCATCCCTGGGATTCTCCAGGCAAGAACACTGGAGTGGGTTGCCATTGCCTTCTCCAATGCATGAAAGTGAGAAGTGAAAGTGAAGTCGCTCAGTCACAACCCCATGGACTGCAGCCTACCAGGCTCCTCCATCCGTGGGATTTTCCAGGCAAGAGTACTGGAGTGGGGTGCCATTGCCTTCTCCTGTAGGTAAAGCTAGAGGCAAGGAAACTAACTAGATCATCTCAGTGGTTCCATGAAGAGAAGACAAAAGCCTTCTGTGACAACAGGGGCACTATTTATGAAGAAGAGCAACCAGCTTGAGACGTTTGAAGCTGAAATTCATACAGCTGAGTTGCACTGAAGGACGAAACTGATATAGAAGGACTTTCTGGCTTCTGATTTGGGCTTCTGTGTCATCTATAGTCCCTTCAATAAAGTTGAGAATGTAAGAGGAAGAGCAAGCTTGAATGAAAAAGATATTGCTCAAACTTGAACATGTTGTTTGAGTCATTTGTGAGATTCCTCAGGCACTGAACTTGGCAGGAACTTAAATATATGTCTATAATTCAAGTAAGAGTTCTGGTCTGGAAACTTACATATAAGAATCAGCAGCAGAGAGGTAATAATAGAAGCTATGTCTTGTATGAGAAAGCATTCAGGGTCCTTATCAAGTCACCTCAACCTACCTCAACATACAAATCTAGAATCATCTATGATTGTTTTTCTAGTCAATTTCTTTCCTACAGAAAGCATATTCTTTTCATTATCTTGACACAAACTTTATGAACTTTTACCCAAATACCTTTGTCATACTATTGCCACTTCCTAAAAAAGTTATCTTCTTCCTTTTGACTTCCAGTATTCTATTTTTCCTTTAAAATAAACTCAAGTCTCTCTTAGTCTGTGAATCCTTTTGTGACTAATCATATTAAATACTATCAGTACTTCATTAGAATTGCTACAGGTTATACTATATGTCTCAACTATTAGTTACTTGTTTTATAGTTAATATTAATTTATAATTATATAATAATTTATATAAATGTATACTTTAATGCATATTATTATGTGCAAATATTTTTTGCTTTTTTGTAAAATTATTTTAAAGACAAATATTATAACCTATGAAGGTATATGTAATGTACTATGTTACATACATCATATGTATACAATAGTTTTACTATTGGTTTTGTAACTATGAAAGTGAAAGTGTTAGTTGCTCAGTCGTTTCTCACTCTGCGAGCCCATGGACTGTAGTCTGCCAGGCTTCTCTGCCCATGGGATTTCTCAAGAATACTGGAGTGGATTGCCTTCTCTTCTCCAGGGGATCTTCCTGACACAGTGATTGAGCCCAGGTCTCCCGCATTGCAGGCAGTTTCTCTACCCTCTGAGCTATCAGGGAAGCCTACATCTAGCAATGGTTATACTACTAATGATGCTTATAAAAGCTCTTTAAAAAATGGTTCTAAGGGTCAAATGAAATAATTTGTAAAAAGTACTTCATAATTATGAAGCATCTTATAAATTTAAAGAAGATTATTATGATATCATTTAATAAATATATGAGAGTTATATATATTATCACATCCTACATGTATAATGAATGATCATAAGAAATAAAAAAGTTTTGGAACTGATGTAATATTACAGATCAGACTTGTGAAATATACCTTCAGAGCTTATATTGTTGGCCTTTAAAAGAAAAATCCTCATTTGTGATGAGGGAAACTTTGAGTTCTGAACTAACAAAACAGAAGAAAACTCCAGATTCACAGCTGTTCTAGAGAATGCCACGTTAATTATTTCCTCCTTATACCTAGAATTATGCTTTAAAAAATGGTGTTCACTTACACGTTCTTTAGAAAGTAGAAATGACAGTAAACATTTAAAGTATTAATAAGAAAAAAGTTGGAAGTTTTCACTACCTGTCTGTAGACGTATGAAATTTTAGTAATGAAGAAAGTGTGGTATTGACATCAAGACAGAGAAAAAAAATAGAATGATGTACATGATTAGACAATTCAAAAAGAAACTCACACTCACATGGTCAATCCAATTTGGTTCAGGTACAAAGACAATTTATTGGCAATAAATTTCAACAAATGATGCTGGAACAATTGAATAGCCATTTATAAGATATTTACCTTAATCCTTACCTCACAGCTTATACAAATTTAAGTTGAGATTGAGCCTAGGCTTAAATGTAATTTTTTTTTTTTTAAGTTTTGAAAGAAAACAAGGGAGAAAATCTTAGTGACCTTGGGTTTGGCAACAGTTTTTTAGATGGGACACGCAACATGAACTATAAGTGCGGAAATCAATAATTTCGGTTTCATCAAAATATAAAAAATCCTTTGCTTTTCTAAAGATACTGATTAACATATACACACTACATATATAAAATGGACTTACCAGGTGCCGCAGTGGTAAAGAATCTGCCTGCCAGTGCAAGAAACGCAAGAGACGTGGGTTTGATCCCTGGGTTGGGAAGATCCCCCTGGAGAAGAAAACAGCCACTTACTCCAGTATTCTTGTCTGGAAAATTCCATGGACAGAGGAGCCTGGCAGGCTACAGTCCATGGGATCAAAGAGAGTCTGACATGACTGAGCATACACACACACATATATAAAATAGATAACCAGCAAGGACTTACTATATAGCACAGGGATCTGTACACAGATTAAGTAATAACCTATAAGGGAAAAGTATCTGAAAAAGAAAATATATATATAGATGTAAAACTGAATCACTTTGCTGTACACCTGGAACTAACACAGCATTGTAAATCAACTATACTTCAATGAAAGAAAGAAAAGAAACTGCTATAAAAGTGAAATGACAGGCCACAAACTTTGATAAAATATTTTCATGACATATTTCTGAGAATATTTTAGTCTAGACTATATAAATATTTTAGTCTAGATTATATAAAGAATATTTAACATCTCAATGTTAAAAAGACAACTATATTTTTAAATAGGCCAAAAATATTTGACAAATATTTCACAAAAATATACAGTTGGAAAATATGTACAAGAAAGATGTTCAATATCATTAGGAAAGTACAAATTGTTATCACAATGAAATATGACTGTGTAATCACTAGAAGGGCTAAAATTAAAAACACTGCTCTTATTGACTCTTGACAAGAATGTAGGGCAATCAGAACTCACATTCATTGCTGGTGGGAAAGTAAAATGGTTCAACTACTCTGGAAAAGTTTAACAATTAAGAAACTTAACTTCTTAACTGTTAAACATAGACATAATGTACAACCCAGATATTTCATTCCTATATATTAATATTTACCCAAAGAAATAAAAATATATTCCCAAAGATTGGTACATGAATGTCCATAGCATTATTATTTGTAGTAGGAAAAAGAACTGGAAACAATGAATGTGTTCATATGAGTGGATAATAATTTAGTCTATTCATATAATGGAATATTACTGTTGATTTAAAAATAAACTTCTGATGCACAGAGTACAAATGCATCTCAAAATATTTGTGCCAATGAAAAAAGCCAGTTAAAAAAGAGTTTATACTGCATGTTTCCATTTATATAAAGTCCTAGAAAAATCAAACTAAACCATAGTGACAGAAATCAGATCAGGTGTTGTCTGGAGACAGAGGCCAGGAAAACGGAGAGGAAGAGAGAGAAAAGAGTTACAAAGAAGTAATAAAACAATTTTGAAGAGTGGCGTTGATAGAGATGTTCACTGTCTTGATTGGAATGTTATGTATATGTCAAAACTTATCAAGTTGTACACTTTAAATATAGGCAGTTTATCAAATGTCAGTTTTACCTCAATAAAGCTACAAAAATATTTTAAAGGTTAAATGTCTGCCTTAAACAAAAGGTACATGTCTTTCGGTAGACATTCTTGAGAAAGAAGAAATTTGGTAAACCAGCAGAACTTCTATTATGCTTGCCAAGCCATCCAGCTTGCTTCATATTTCTCTTACTGAGCCTCCTAGAAGTCCTACTTTCATGTTCCATACAGTGTGAGGTCAGCGGAAAAGGAAAGCCAATAATAAACTGTGTAGAGACCAGGAAAGGCACAATCCATCTCTTCAGCCTCAGGTACTCCTCACCAGAGCCCAAATGGTATAGTGTTTGGGTAAGAATTTTGCTACATCAACAAAGCAGGAAGCATCTCTTCTTATCAGTCTTTATCACATAGTTTCACTGATAGACCCCCTTTGTTTGGAACCAGACCTTTATTGGTATATCCCAGAAGTCATTCATCACAATAGGATTCTATGAGATGCTTTTTTTCTTTTTTAAAAATTCATTATTATTTCTATGAGACACTTTTAAAATCCCCTTTACAAAATCTCTCTCTGATATATATATATATATATATATATATATATATATATATATATATAAAACCAAATCACCATGCTGTACAGCAAAAATTAGCATTGTAAACCAACTATGTTGTTGTTGTTCTGTAGCCCAGTTGTGTCTGAGTCTTTGCGACCTCATGGACTGCTGCACGCCAGGCCTCCCTGTCCTTCACCATCTCCTGAAGTTTGCCCAAGTTCATGTCCATGGCATCAGTGATGCCATTGAGCCATCTCATCCTCTAACACCCTCTTCTCCTTCTGCCCTCAATCTTTCCCAGCATCAGGGACTTTTTCAGTGAGTTGGCTGCTTGCATCAGATGACTGAAATACTAGAGCTTCAGCTTCAGCATCAGTCCTTCCAATGAGTATTCAAGATATATTTCCTATAATATTGACTGGTTTGATCTCCTTGCTGTGCAACAGACTCTCAGGAGACTTCTCCAGCAACGCAGTTCAAAGGTATCAATTCTTTGGTGCTCTGCCTTCTTTACGGTCCAGTTCTCACAACAAAAGATAAAATCCCCCATACAAAGTAAATTCTGAACCTGTTCTTGCCATCTGGAATTCCATTTTCTGATATATGTGTGTTTTCAAGTATATCAACAGATTGTAGAAATGTATCATAAAGAGTTACAACAGAGAGTTACAAAGACAATATGAGTTGTCTCAGTAAGCAATCTGAGTTCAGTTCACTGAAGATGAAATGTGCTAAAATATTCAAGAATGAAGGAGCTCAGTCTTCCTTGGAGGAAAAAGCTTACTGAAAAATGAGAATGGTCACTTACTTTTGCTAGTCCTCCTTAGCAAAGAGAGGATCACTTGCAGACCAAGCCACCAGTCAATTATAACCATGAATAGCAATGTATCAGAAGATACCTAAGGGCTTCCCAGGTAGCTCAAATGGTAAAAAATCTGCCTGCAGTGTGAGAGACCTGGGTTCGATCCCTGGGTTGGGAAGATCCCCTGGAGAGGGACTGGCAACCCACTCCACTATTCTTGCCTGGAGAATTCCATGGACAGAGGAGCCTGGTAGGTTACAGTCCATGGGGTCACAAAGAGTTGGACACAACTGAGTGACGAACATCTTCACTTCAGAAGATACCTTCCCACCAACCAGGAGCAGTGAGTCTGAACTTTATCTTTCTGTATCAAACTTGGTGTCAACCCTGAACACTTGTGTCCCCACTGAGCTGTAGCTTGTATTTACTCATCTGCAAACAGTTTGACCCTAAGTTTTGATTTTCTGGATTATCTGGTTCCATTTCTATTCACTTTCATGCATATTCACTGAATTCTGCTCTGTGCATTCAATTATGTTAAATCAAGGTACTACAAGGATAAAGACTAACCAACATCTCACCAAATCATGAAAATAGAAATCTGAGAAATATATGGACCTGGACTTCAATGAACACATATCTAAAATGCCAGACTGACCACCAGTATTATTACTAATCTTGGTCCCATATCTGTTTATTGTTTGGTTCCAGGCATCTCCTCCTGGGGCCACTATCTGTTACTGACCCCAAATACACACCAAGGACCATCTTGGATTCTTTGGGTACTGATTCACAACATGTGTTTTCTAAAAATTTGACAGTATGGTTTGATTGGCAACCCATCTTAGGGTCATTCCTTTAGCTGGTTCTTAGCACGGCCCATTCTTGCCTTCTTTATCCTCCCTCCCAGCTTTCTATAAATGTTTCATAATGTTTCGTACCCAAGCTTCTATAGGCCATGGAACTCTAGTGTGTTAGCTCATAATATTATGATGTTCACTTTAGTATTCAAACATTGTCCTTGACTTACAAGAAATTCAGGGAGAGCATCTAAAGTCAGTGTAAATATCAAGGATCAAGAGCTCAAATATCTGGGATCAATGCCAGGCAGAAGCAAAAGAGATCACAATTTTATTCAAATATTACAAAAGAAAAGAAATGAGGTAATTCTCAAATATTACAAAAGAAAAATTGATAATTATCTCTCTAGAATGGCCACACACAAAAAATAAACAGTTGTTCTAGAATAGCAGACTCTGGCCTTGCTCTTTGACCATAGTAAAAGAAAGGAAGTTATAGACAGGAAGATGCTAAAGGAAATACTGAAAGAGAGAGTTAATCTTCAGGAGCTGGTCCTATAGAAAGGTGATGCGATCTGTTGCATATGACAAAATGTTGTCAAAGAGGGGGAATATAATTTTATGTGATACTATAGTAGGCTGAGAGGACAAGGTGAAAATGGATATGAATTGAGATGTTGAAGACAGTACAGAAAGTCAAGTCAGAAATTTTCAATTCTACCAGTATTACAGGTACAGTTAGAACTTTCAGGTGACATGTGTAGGGGTGGCAACCTGAGGAAATTAACTCTGTGGAAGAATGTGGAGCAGTTGCTTCAGGCGGAGGATGCTGTGTTATATCTCCCACATATAAATAAATAGATCAAGGAGTATTGAGCAGCTGGAAAGACCTAACTGTGTTTACATAGCATGAAATTGCAGTGGACCCAATTATTTTAGTTTGTGACTTTCCTTGGCTACAGCCCAGTAGAAAGAGTAGAGATGATGCTTGATGAGGTTACCCAGGATTAGGAATCTATAAAGTAACCTTGACAGAAGGTTGGGAGTGGCAGTGGGAAGTTCTAAGGTGTTAAAGAGATGTCACAGAATTGTGTGACCATGGGTTCTAAACTGTGTAAAAAGACAAGGGGATTCAGACAGAATTGGTGGACTGAGGACTGGGAGAGTTTCGGGAATTTCAGTTTATGAAGAAGGTGAAGAGGCTATCAGCAAGAATAAAGGGTTAAGATTAAGGCCTGATAAAAAGACGACAGCAACAACAGCAAGCACCCTAGAGATGCCAAACGGAATGATAATGAGGTCTGCAGACATCCTTACTATTATGTAGCTGAAATGGTATCAGTGTAAAGGTCAAGACAATGGCAAAAAACAGAGTAGAGAGGAAATGCATAAGCAAGATACTGTGCTTATAAGAAAATGGATAAATGCCCTGGATATAGACAGATGTGAACAGAGTCATCCAAAAGATACTGAAGAAAATGTCATAATCCCCAAAGGTAAGCAAACTATTGAGTGAAACCATAGTCTGAAAGTAACCATAGCACGAGAGAGGTTAAACAAAGTCTGAATCCATCAATTTGCCTCAAGACTTGTCAAGGTGAGGGAACAGAGATGAACTTGGTAAGAAATCAAGGAACAAGTTCAGTTCAGTTCAGTCGCTCAGTCGTGTCCAACTCTTTGCGACCCCATGAATCGCAGCATGCCAGGCCTCTCTGTTCATTATCAACTCATGGAGTTCACTCAGACTCATGTCCATCGAGTCACTGATGCCATCCAGCCATCTCATCCTCTGTCGTCCCCTTCTCCTCCTGCCCCAAATCCCTCCCAGCATCAGACTCCTTTCCAATGAGTCAACTCTTCCCATCAGGTGGCCAAAGTACTGGAGTTTCAGCTTTAGCATCATTCCTTCCAAAGAAATCCCAGGGTTGATCTCCTTCAGAATGGACTCTCAAGAGTCTTCTCCAACACCACAGTTCAAAAGCATCAAATCTTCAGTGCTCAGCTTTCTTCATAGTCCAACCCTCACATCCATACATGACCACAGGAAAAACCATAGCCTTGACTAGACGGAC
>SJYT01023492.1:1511276-1534552 GCA_006410635.1 Cephalophus harveyi | reverse complement strand
GATTCTAAATGTGATTTCACCCCTCCTACCATCTTGCTGGGGATTCTCCTTTGCCCTTGTATGTGGGATATCTTTTTTTGATGGGATCCAATATTCTCCTGTCGATGGTTGCTCAGCAGTGGGTTGTAATTTTGGAATTCTCACAGGAGAAGATGAGCGCAGGTCCTTCTACTCCTCCATCTTGATTAGGACAATCAGATGTGATTGCAGATGCAATAAAAATTATGGCGATGGGAGATATCCTGGATGATCTGGGTGCACATGTGCTAAATCACTTCAGTCATGTCTGACTGCCACTCTATGGACTGTAGCCCGCCAGGCTCCTCTGTCCATGGGATTCTTCAGGCAAGAATACTGAAGTGGGTTGCCATGTCCTTCTTGAATTATCAGGATGAATCCAATCTCATCCCATAGACATTAAAGAGTGGAAATTTTCCAGCTGGGGAAATTTCAGCTGGGAAAAAATTTCCAGTGGGAAATTTTCCAGAGAAATGTGATAGAAATGCATGGTAGAGTCTAACTTTGAGAGGGAGTCAACGCATCTTGCTGGCTTTGATTCTAAATGTGATTTCACCCCTCCTACCATCTTGCTGGGGATTCTCCTTTGCCCTTGTATGTGGGATATCTTTTTTTTGATGGGATCCAATATTCTCCTGTCGATGGTTGTTCAGCAGTGAGTTGTAATTTTGGAGTTCTCACAGGAGAAGATGAGTGCAGGTCCTTCTACGCCTCCATCTTGATTAGGACAATCAGATGTGATTGCAGATGCAATAAAAATTATGGCGATGGGAGATAATCCTGGATGATCTCACTTCAGTCATGTCTGACTGCCACTCTATGGACTGTAGCCCGCCAGGCTCCTCTGTCCATGGGATTCTCCAGGCAAGAATACTGAAGTGGGTTGCCATGTCCTTCTTGAATTATCAGGATGGATCCAATCTCATCCCATAGACATTAGAGAGTGGAAATTTTCCAGCTGGGGAAATTTCAGCTGGGAAAAAATTTCCAGTAGGAAATCCCGCCAGGCTCCTCTGTCCATGGGATTCTTCAGGCAAGAATACTGAAGTGGGTTGCCATGTCCTTCTTGAATTATCAGGATGAATCCAATCTCATCCCATAGACATTAAAGAGTGGAAATTTTCCAGCTGGGGAAATTTCAGCTGGGAAAAAATTTCCAGTGGGAAATTTTCCAGAGAAATGTGATAGAAATGCATGGTAGAGTCTAACTTTGAGAGGGAGTCAACGCATCTTGCTGGCTTTGGTGATGGAGGAAGGAAGCCAGGAGCTAAAACATGTGGATGGCCTCTAGAAGCTGGGAATGGCCCTTAGCTGACAGTCAGCAAGGCCACAAGGGTGTCATTCCTATAGCAGTGAGGAACTGAATTCTGCCAACAGTCTGAATGAGCTGGAAAACAGTCTCCCCTGGAGGTGCCAATAAATGAGCACAGCTCTGCTGACGGCTTGATTGAATCTGGAGCCCCATGTCAAGCTTCTGACCCACAGAACTGTGAGATAATAAAAGTGTGTGGCTGTGAGCTTCTAAGTGTGTGGTCATTTGTTTTTGTCATCACAGCAATAGGAAATGAATACAGCCAGTGAGTAGAGGGCTGGGTCCTGGCTGGATGAGCATGGATTGAACCACTGGGGCTTGTGGAGGCAGAGGGAAGTGCAACTTTGCAGCAGCCCATGTGAGCCAGAAGCAAGGGGGTCAGTCTGAGTGATGGGGTAGAGAAGACATGGAAGGTGCTAATGACAGAGTAGGTATCTGGTCACTGTAGCAAACTACCCCCAAACCTAGTGGCTGCAAACACCAGCAGTTGCCTGTGGGTCAGTGGTTAGCAGGATCAGCTCCTTGGTCCTCCTGCTCAGGTCAGCGGCACCCTCCTGCACTGCAGGGCAGCTGCTGGTCACCGAGGTGGCTGCCTCTGGGGTTGACTTGCTTGCTGGGGTGATGACGGGACTGGCCATGTGTTTCTGACCATCCAGCAGATTAATGCAGACTTGCTCACAGGGTCACTGGCAGAGGTCTCGAGAGCGGCAAGAGCCACTTTTTCAGCCTCTGCTTATGTCGTATTTTTCCTGTCTCACTGGCCTGAGGGAGTCACATGCTTGGCCCAGAGTCAGCATATTAGTCTGCTCAGGCTGCCTCCACAAAGCACCACAGACTGGGTGCTTTCAAGACAGAAATGTGTGTTCTCACAGTTTGGGAGCCTGCACCTTCAAGGTCAAGGTGCTGGCAGGCTTGGTCTCTTCTGAGGCCTCTCTCCTTGGCTTGCAGGTGGCCTCTTCACTTGGTCTTTTCTTTGTCTGTGCTCCCCTGGGGTCCTTTCTTCAGACAAGGAAACCAATCAGTTTGGATCAGGGCACCACCTTAACATAATCATTTTAACTCAGTCATCTCTAGAGGCCTGATCTCCCAATATGATTCCATTCTAGGTACTGAGGTTTGCAAAAGAGACAGTTCAACTTGTAACAGTCAATATGGCAGCAGATTGCTCAGAAACAAGGCTAGTGGGAGCCTTGAACAGATGGGGGTACGGGGAGTTAACTCTTAACAATCTATCACAGGTTACCGAAATGTGGGTGAGAAATGGAAAATTCATGATATTTCCCAGGGTCAGTTTTGTTTATGATAACAGTGTCTTAGAGAAGGTGGTCTGCAAGCTATGGCTGGGGGCTAAATCTGCCGCCCTCAATCATTTTTTTATTGGAGTGTAATTGTTTACAATGCTGTGCTAGTCTCTGCTCAAGGGCAGCATGAGTCAGCTACATGTATACACATAGCCCCTCCTCCTTAAACCTCCCATTCCAAATTATTTTTGTAAATAAAGTTTTATTGTAAACCAGCCACACTCACTCATTTGTGTCTAGTCTGGGTTGTAACTGGCTTCCTGCTACAATGGCTGAATAAATAGCTGTGATAGAGACTGTGGGTGCTCAGTTGCCAAGTTATGTCCGACTCTTTGCAACTCCATGAACTGCAGCCCACCAGGCTCTTTTTGGCCATGGAATTTTCCAGGTAAGAATACTGGAGTGGGTTGCCATTTCCTTCTCCACGATAGACTCTGTACAGCCTGTTAACTTTTAACCTATTTGCCACCTGCCCTTTCACAGAACACATTTGCTGACTTGATTGTTGGAGAAGTCTAAGAAAACCATGAGCTGAGTAGAAGGGTGAAGGAGCCAGACAACCCACCGGCAGTCCCAGGAAGATGAAGGCACGATTTCCGTTGCTGACTTCTGATGAACAGATTACCAGAGAAGCAACAGGTCTGGAACTGTTACAAGGAGAGGTCTTAATGTGCTGCTTGTGAGGTTGGCAGGAAGGCTTTCTTGGAGCTGTTTCACACAGCCTCGGCCACCCACTCATCTGCTGCCCACATGCTGTTGTCCTTTCAAGTGTCATCTAGAGATATCTGCTTGTCAAACGCAGAGAACAAAGCAGGAGTCTTGGCCTTGATAGGGATTTCCCCTCCTGTGATATTTCACACTAAGCCTCATTCACACCCAATGAGAAGGCAGGGCTGCTTTTAAAACCCATTTCACATTTTAAAACCAGTTCTGTTAAGCATGACTTCAGCTGTCACTTCTTGTTATTTTTGGAGAAGTTTGACGCTCATAGGTTTGAAACATCCCATCCATTTGTTCAATGGACTTCTGATAACTGTCTCTGCCCACTGGCTATGAAGTCAACACCAATTATGCAGCTGACTGCCTTCACGATAGAACAGGCCACGATGCCTGGTTGCGCCTTACTACATTGGGCCGTGTCGTGCTGAAAGGCCTTGAAAACTGGTGCCATTTTAGAGAGGGAACTGGGGAACGCATGAAAGCTGAGAGTAGGTGGAGGGCTGTCTGCACTGCAGACATGGTCTGCAACACTGCTGGGATCAAGAGAAGTAGGCTTTTCAAATCCTTGCTACATGAGCCTTGTTATTGCCAAAATAGACCACTTGAGATGGAAGTACAGATGAATTTGCAGCTGATGACAGCTCACCAGGACCCTGCTCTTCATTCAGGTACATTGATATGCATATTTGCTCTACTGGAAAAAAAAAAAATCATCTCCTCTTCTACCCTGGGACGCTGCTTCTGTAGGATCGGAATCTGCTATTTTATACCCACCTGCTGCTCCAATATAAGCAGCCGCGAAAGGCATCACACTATGAAAAGCTCTGAGGAGCACCGTTGCCGTGCGAATCGCTGCCTTTCTAGGCTCTGCTTGGTGATTGCAAGATGGATTGCCAGATTAGCACAGGCACAAGGAGTTTGTATAAGGAACAGGGAGGGTGATTTTTCCCTGCTTCTCCCAGCAGCTATTTCTTACCAGTCCCTTTGCTTACTATAAAAAGCGAGGTATTTGTTAATGTCATCTCTTGGTGGAAATTCACAGGGCAGAATCACTGACTCAAGCCCAGAGTGAAACTACTGTGTTTCTTCCTGCCCTTGGACTGCCAGACAAGGACTCTTGGGCTACTGGAAAAAGAGGCCACTTGCCTATGCCCCTGCCAGCTTGTGGAAGATTCCAGCACAGTGGTTTGCTGTCCTTTGCAGTTTTATGTCATGTGCTAGCTTACTCAACATAGCTCCCATTCTCAAACGCAGAAGGTTGTTTCCAAACACAAAAAGCAAGTCGATGAAACAGGTAGACGCACAGGCAGCCTGGAGGCATGGAAACAGCCTGATTCTTCTCCTGGAGACTTGTGCAGCCTGTGTGGGTAATCTATGTTAACATCTTGTCTTCAAGACGTTGACCTCACTTTGATTCAGATGTTCTAGAAAAGAATTCATTTCTTCTCCATTTCAAAGCTGTTTATCTAGCTTAGAAAATAGCTGCTTTAAGCAGAAGCCTTTACACTTGTCTGGGTAAATTCAGTTTTTGCTTTGGCCACAAGTCAAAGATAACAGCTGTGCGTGTGCGGGTTCACTGCACTCTATGTGCCTGCTGGCTGCATCACCAACCAGAGGGAATAACCAATAATTAGAACATTTTGGGTCATCTGGGAAAGAACAAAGTTTTCTCATGTCTGGAAAGGTTATGTGACCTCCCTCTGATTTTCCCACATGAGGATCTGTCTGTGACTACAGGGGGAGCAGAATATACAAGCCTGGGCTCATGGCCGGCCACCGTGTTCTCCTCTTCCCAAAATATCACCTGATAAATGGAGGCTCAAAACTATATTTTATGTTTGTCAGCTCAACTTTAGCTCTGCAACAGGCCTGAGCCGTGGTAACAAGCAAAAGTTCTTGTGTATTCCTAGCGCATCAGCATTTCTGATCATAATGATTTGTGACTCAGACCTTGAAAGCTGTGGGGTCTCTTCCTAGTTGAATCAATACAAGTTTACATAAATATATGTTTCTGTTTTCCTTTTCTTCTTGCTTCAGCATTCATGTTTCCTTGTGGGCAATAACAGACTCTGGGAAGGTGGGGAAAAGAGAAAAGGAGCAGATAGAGAGATGATTCAGAAGAAATTATTTGGGTGGGTTCTCACTTCTTTCTTGATTATGACTTTCTTGTTTATTTCATTTATGAGAGGTAACGTGTTAGAGTTCTTGCCTGGAGAATCCCAGGGACGGGGGAGCCTGGTGGGCTGCCGTCTATGGGGTCGCACAGAGTCGGACACGACTGAAGCGACTTAGCAGCAGCAGCAGCAGCGTGTTAGAATTTTTAAAATGCATCCCATGTATTTACAGAACACGATCATTCAATTCTTACATCTGATTACAAGCTAAAGCCTTTCCTACGTGAGCTGCCTGTGTGTGGGCTGTTTGGTGCGCTAGTGCTTCTTAGGGCAGCACTGGGGATCCCAAAGCATGAACCCAACAGGGGAGAAGAAACTGCTTTGCTCCAGATACAAAGAGCCAGGCGATCATTCCCTCTGCCTTCAAAATCTCACTCCATCCAGGAGACGATGTTGGCAAGAGATATGGTGGTAATTTTTTCCTTGATTTTATGCCACATATGGGAGAAACTTTCACTTCCACTCACATAATCAGAAGGACAGGGGAGAGGCCACCTTTGTGAAGACACCTGTGGGATGGTTCCTGTTAGCAGCGCAGGTTCACTCTGCTGCAGGATGTGTGAACACACGGAGGCTGCAGCTCTCCTGACTGTGCTTGTGGAACATACAATGCTAACTGACGTCGCTGTGTGATCTGAAATTCACAGGACTGCCTCTGCTCAGGGCTGGGCAGGCGTGGGATGTGTCCACATTTATTGTATTAGTTAGAGGCAGCTCTGGGCACATTTGTGCTCTTGGTATCAGTTTGAACCCCAAATTCTCTACGTCAATCATCCCTGACTTCCCCAGCCTGCAATCCCATTTCAATAACAGAGGAAAAGAGTGGTTGTTCTTATTAGTTACGGCAAAGACATTTTCTGTGTCTGGGTTCATTTGGGTGAAACCCAGCTACCTAAAGATATTTGTGTGGACTACACACATATCTCCCACTTATTTCTTTAAAGATACTTTCAAAGGTATTTTATACTCAAGAGGAAAAAAGGGAACTAATTAGAAAGTGATATGCATATATTGTATCCACTCTATTTAACCAGCACGTGACCGTTGAGATAGATTCTTGAGATGTAGCCAAGATCGGAATTGATGTTACTGGTCGGGAACAAGGAATCCTGCCTAAAAAACCACGATATGAAAATACCAATAGTTATCCCTGATTGCTGAAATTATATACTCAGAGCACAGAGGATACCACCAAGTCATTTACAGGCTCTGTGTCCTGAGGGCTGTGCTGAGAGCAGCGAACTCCAAAGAAGCCAGGACTCTTTAAATTTTCGTCCCACGATAGAACATGTAAGTTCAATGGGAGGAGACTAAGGACCACTCACCCTCCTGAAACGGGACACACACAGGCTGCCATGCTTCTGGGCCCTGTTTCCCATCTACCTGGAGCGTCCCCCAAGGATTGAAGGAACAAAGGGAGGTGGGAGGGAGAATTCACTGAATCTCAGAGATAAATGTGCTTGCAAATGATTTCTGTGTGAAAATTTAGAATCTGGGGAAAGACAGGAAAGTGTGCAGCAGGGATTCTTTCCTCCTCAGCCCTTCTAGCAGTGGACTGATCGGTGTGAGAAATTACCTGTCCTGCTGAGGAGTGAGGTGTTGCAGTGTAACTGGTCCTTCATGAGCCTCTGTTTCTGATGCACTGATCTTTATATCAGGAGGCCCTTCCGGCGGTTTTCCTCGTGACCTTCCTTGGGTTGGCACACGGCAGATGTGGTAAACAGATGGCTGGTCTCTATCCACTAATATGTAAAATCTGATTTTTTTTATTTTTTATTTTTTTTTCTGATTATTTTTTATGCTGGTGCATTTTCTCTTTTATTCCTCAGTGATTTTATCTCCTTCACTTCATCAATGCCACATGTATGCTCATTTCATGATGAAAGAGGACCTCCATAATGTCTCCTCCTGCTGTGTGGACTTACTAGGAGTGAGGTGTTGCAGTGTAACTGGTCCTTCATGAGCCTCTGTTTCTGATGCACTGATCTTTATATCAGGAGGCCCTTCCAGCGGTTTTCCTCGTGACCTTCCTCGGGTTGGCACACGGCGGATGTGGTAAACAGATGGCTGGTCTCTATCCACTAATATGTAAAATCTGATTTTTTTTATTTTTTATTTTTTATTTTTTTTTTCTGATTATTTTTTATGCTGGTGTGTTTTCTCTTTTATTCCTCAGTGATTTTATCTCCTTCACTTCTGTCAATGCCATATGTATGCTCATTTCATGATGAAAGAGGACCTCCATAATGTCTCCTCCTGCTGTGTGGACTTACATGAGTTTAGTGACTTCAGCTGCAATGCAGAAGACACAGGTTCAATCCCTGGGTCAGGAAGATCCCTTGGTGAAGGAAATGGCAATCTACGCCAGCATTCTTGCCTGGAAAAGCCAGAGACAGTGGCCTGGTGGTGTCTTTGGTCATTTTGGAGAGTTGCTCAGTTTCCTTGAGTATCTCCCACGTGTACAGGAAATATATATGATATTAAATATGTGTTTGCATTTATCCTGCCAATCTTCTGTCACAGGAGTTCTCAGCCAAGAACCTGGAAGAGTAGAGGGAAAATGTCCTGCTTCTTCAGAAATGAGCTATCTCTGAGCCCCAACAGGAGAACCTGCTGATGCCAGCATAGTGTGAGCGTGTCGCCTATTTTGGTCTCATAGTGACATAGCTCTGCCCACTCCAAAGCTGGCAAATATTGTATAAATAATAGGCCACATATACTCTGGGCCAGACACTCTTTAGTGGCTTAATAGTTCATCCCCGGAACCCTATCAGGTAGAGGCTAATATTACCTCCATTTTACAAAAGGGAAAACTGAGGCAGCTGTTGAGTAGCATAGAGGGTAAGGCCCTTATCAAAGGTCACAAAGCTTGTCAGCAGTGGAAGTGGGGTTTGCTCCGAGGCAGGCTGGCTTCCAAGGGATGCTCTTCATCACTTCTGCTTCTGCCTTTCAACCAGGCCCTCAGCCTGTCATTGGTGAGGCTGATCTGGGGGCTTGAGGCTGCTGTTTCTGTGCCTCTTCTCTTTCTTGGAAGGCAGGGAAGTCTCAGTTGTCACATTTTCTAGGAAGTGAGTAGAAATGCTTGCATTCCATCTTTTTAATGTAGCAAAGGAAAAATAGATCAGGCACATTTAGACAGGTGGCTACATATCCTGCTATGGAGATAATCAAAGGGTAGTTCACAGAACTATAGTAAAAGCCTGGGTTTATAGCTCCACTCCTCCATATAACTAGCTGGCTGTATACAGAACCACTCCAAGTCCTTGGCTTGTCAGCTATAAAATAGGTTTAATTTCTAGCTCATTGCATGATTGTGAGAATCAATGAAAACGTTGTGTAGAAAGTGCTCATCTAAGGTGCCTGGCTGTAGTAACTTTTAATGAAAGATGCTTTTATTAATTAAGATTATTAAAGCCCTGGTTGACTAAAAATCTAGCTGAGACTATTGCATCTTAACTCTACAGATGTTTTGAAGGCAGTATGATGTGGAGTATCATACGGCAAGTCCATGGCTTGGGACTTGCCGTGCTCTGATAGCCCCTTTCTTATTGAACACTTTGCTACACAGGAAGCACTGTGCTAAGTGCTTTTTACATACTCTCTAATATTTACAACCAAATGTCTTTTGGGCCTGTGAAGTGAAAAGTGAAGCCTTACTTCACTTTTCCAAACTGGGAAGGGGCGGAGGTGAGATTTGAATACAAGCTTCAAACCTTCACCATTATATTTTGCTTGTGGTCTGAAGCAGCAGCAAGATAACTCCTTATGGAATCTGTCTTGGGGGCAGACCCATTAGACGCAAATTATTTTTTTCCAAATTGAAGTATAGTTGATTTATAATGTTGTATTAACTACTGCTGTATAGTAAAGTGATTCAGTTATACATATATATGCATGTGTGCATGCTAAGTTGCTTCAGTCGTGTCTGACTCTTTGTGACCCTAGGGACTATAGCCCGCCAGGCTCCGCTATCTATGGGATACTCCAGGCAAGAATGCTGGAGTGGGTTGTCATGCCCTCCTCTAGGGGATCTTCCCAACCCAGGGACTGAACCTGGGTCTCTTACGTCTCCTACATTGGCAGGTGGTTTCTTTACCACTAGTGCCACCTGGGAAGGTGCATACATATATTATATATATATGTGTGTGTGTGTGTAAAAAATATATATATGTGTGTGTAAAAAATATATAATACATATATACATATATATGTGTAAAAAAAAATATATATATACACATTCTTTTTGAAATATTCTTTTCCATTTTGGTTTATCATATGATATCCTTCTCTCAGTGTCATCAGTGTGTCTTGCTGTTTTTGTTCAGTCACTGAGTCATGTCCAAATCCTGTGACCCCCTGGACTGCAGCACGCCAGGCTTCCCTGTCCTTCACTGTCTCTCAGAGTTTGCTCAGACTCATGTCCATTGAGTTGGTGATGCTATTTAACCAAATCATCCTCTGCCACCCCTTCTCCTTTTGCCTTCAATCTTTCCCAGCATCAGGGTATTTTCTAAGGAATCAGCTCATCACATCAGATGGACAAAATATTGGAGTTTCAGCTTCAGCATCCGTCTTTCCAATGAATATTCAGGACTTCTTTCCTTTAGGATGGACTGGTTTGATCTCCTTGCAGTCTAAGGGACTTTGAAGAGTCTTCTGCAACACCACAGTTCAAAAGCATCAATTCGTCAGTGCTCATCCTTCTTTATGGTCCAACTCTCAAGTCTGTACATGAGTACTGCAAAAACTATAGCTCTGACTATTTACAAATAGGATCTTTGTCTGCAAAGTAATATCTTTGCTTTTAAATATGCTGCCTAGGTTTGTCAAAGCTTTCCTTCCAAGAGCAAGTGTCTTTTAATTTAATTGGTTATCTGTATTTCTTCTTTGGAGGAATATCTACTTAGGTCTTCTTCCATTTTTGGGTTGAGTTTTGTTGTTGTTGTTGAGTTGTATGAGCTATCTGCATATTTTGGAAATTAAATCATTGCCAATCACATTGTTTGCAAATATTTTCTCCTATACCTTAGGTTATTTAATTAATTTATTTATTTGCTTCATTTATGGTTTCTTTTGCTGTGCAAAAGCTTGTAAGTTTGATTAGGTTTCATTTGTTTATTTTTGTTTTTATTTCTATTGCCTTGGGCGACTTACCTGAGAAAACATTGATATGATTATGTTAGACAATGTCTTGCCTATGTTCTCTTCTAGAAGTTTTATGTCTTTAAGCCATTTTGAGTTTATTTTTGTATATGGTGAGAGAGAGTGTATTCTAACTTCACTGATTTACATGTGTTTTACAACTTGACACAAATTCTTGATAGCTAAGGGAACCTAACTCTTCTGAACTTTCTGAGTCTGTTTTTTCAACTAGAAAATGGAATAAGATGCTGAATCTTACAGCACTCTTTTTTAAGAAACAAATGAAAGAATTATCTGGGTCTGGCATGGATGTTAGATAGGCCTGATTTGAACAAGACCTTCATTTCCCAGAGTATGACAAGCTTGAAGCCGGATGGCTGGGGTGTCTGTTGTTGCCCCAAATCAGGGAAGCTGAGAAATGGGTTTACTCAGGAAAATGAAGGTACTTCAGGAAAAGGTGCTCAGTGGGCAAAACAGCAGGGTTCTCCCCAAATCATTTTTCACATTGCAAGATATGACTAAGAATATTCTAAATATAGAAGGCAATACCATCGACGATCAGCTACCTCTTTCAAGAGGTAAACATGTTGCTTTTATGACGTGTGTGCACGTGTGCTGTTGCTTTGGTTGTGTCTGACTCTTTATGACCCTATAGACAGTAGCCCGCCAGGCTCCTCTGTCCATGGGATTTTCCAGTCAAGAATACTGGAATGGGTTGCTATGCCCCACTTCAAGGATCTTCCTGACCCAGGGACCGAACCTGTGTCTCCTGCATCTCCTGCAATACAGGCAGATTCCTTACCCACTGAACCACGTGAGACTCTAAGTTAGCTTCTTCTAGTTCAGCAGTTAGAATCACGTGGTCATGAAACTAAGGATGGGCTAGATCCAGAAAGAATAAGTTCAAGGTTAAAAAAAAGTGACTTTAGGGCAAGTGAAAACTTGGATACATTTGTAAAATATCACCCAAAGAGCCTGAGTTTTCTACTTGTTCAGCCTTTTTGATGCCATTACATGTATCATTTTGACAATAAGCATAAAAAGGTGATTTGAGAAGGTGAAAGTTTTGCTTCCTTGCAAGCAGTTTTGCTGGTTGGATTTCAAATATGTAGGAAATGATTATTCATGTAATATTTAAAATAAAAATTTTAAGAGTGACTAAGGCAGTAATGAAAAAAATCACAATTCTCTAAATGTCACTTCATTCAGTAGTGTACATTGTCTGCATTTCTTCTCAGCGAGTGGGAAAATGAAAAATGTCATGTACACACAAGGTTGACAAATTGATTTTTCTTTGTGAGTACACATCTCTACTTTAAGGATCAGAAAGAAATATTTGTACTTTACAGGTTTAATGGTGAATTTATACCATTTGGCCCATTTAAAAATTGCTAAGAAGAGCACAGAGTAAGACATCAATATTTCTGTGATGTTTCAATATTTACTGGCAATGCTTTCTTAAGTATTACCTGCTCCGGTGAAGCCAAATTCAGAAGGTAAATTGTAATTTTCAGGCATTATTATTTACTTTAAGCATTTCTGGACAGAAAATGTTAAAAAATACTTCAAAACGACTTGATATATAATTTTTGCTCTTTCAAAAATGGCTTGATGTGTAATTTTTGTTCTTTATTCACTCAGAATTCCTAAACCCACAAAAGATTTTTGCTCTAAACTCTGCTCCTGTGAGAACCCACAGCCCTCAGAATAAATATCAAATATATAATTTTCCTCCTGAGGCCATTTATAAGATGATTTCCCAAAGGAACAAAAAAAAAAAAAATTGCTTTTAAACAAAGGATAAACATGGAGTTTTGAAAACTCTGATTAAACTTCTTTGAAAGTTTTAAGCTGAGGTGAAAGGGGATGAGTGAGGCTGAAATAGAATTCATCTTGCCAGCAGCATCATAGAGCATTTGGTCTCTTGCCCACGGTGATCTATTACGGGACCAGGTTCATGTCATTGTGCCTGATCTTCAGAAACCTGGCTTCAAATCCTGATTTTACTCACAATTGAAAACGAGGCTGGTGGTCAGCCTCATTTGACAGGATTGTCAGCCTGCACTCAGGAAAATGGCCTTCTGGACACACAGGGAGTGTGAACTTGCAGGTCAGGGACTCCAGTGTGTGTCGGTTGAGTTTTTATCTGCAGTGGGCCCGGGATGCGTGTGGCTGCGGCTCCTGACCCTCTCAGTGGGAAGCTTATTAAGCTGCCTGACAAAGGAGGATAATACAGTCCTAAAAAACGTCCTCCGAAGGGAGCTTTTGTTCTTTCTTCTTTTTCTTTTTTTCTGGGGTCGAGGCTTAAGAGAATGACTAATTATTAAAATTTTGGAAAAGAAATAGCTCTGGGACTTGGAATATCTGTGTAAAATCTTAAAGGCAGCCAATTTTGCTTCTTGGCATTTACTTGCCTCCTACAGCTTATAAATAGTTTCCATGTGGTTGCTGCTTCAGTACAGACCTCTGATAAGACCACGGGGAAATTAGTTTTGTAGAAGTCTGTCAGTCTGGGGATAATGGGGATGCCTAAGTGAAATTTTTAAGAAAGATTTTTTACAAGAATTTCCTTCTAGAGGAGGAAGGTTATTTGCTAACTTTTGTGGAGATCAGAGAAAAACAGAAGATTTAAAATGATCAATTTTATAATTTGAGATTAGACAAAAAAACCAATTAATGTTATTAATTTCAGTGTTGAATTTAAGAGAAGAGTGATTAAAAAAAATATAAGACTGTAGTTTAAGGATTTGTTATCATACAATGAGGCCACCTCTTACCTTTAGATGATTATATATTTCCTACGAGAGGGAGATGATGGACTTCACCATGGCCAGTATCTTAGGAAAATGCATGCCATTCACTCAGTGGTGGGAAGGGAACATGGAGCTGTCTGATTGGGATATAATCCTAGCGGACCTTTTTTGGTAGAGAGCAAGGCTACTTCAGACAGATGGTCTCTTCCCCCCAGAGAAAGGTCATGTCATCCATAGAAAAGAAGGTATTATCTGGAATAAATTATGGTTTACCACCTATCTTGATACATATTGAATGGAGGAGGAGCTCATGATATTGACTTTTACTTACCATAACCTTTTAAAACATTTACTAAGGGTCAAGCACTATTCTAAAGACCATACAAATATTAACTCACTTACTCCTCATGACAATCCTAGGATGTAGATGCTATCAGTTCAGTTCAGTTGCTCAGTCATGTCTGCCTCTGTGACCCCATGATCCGCAGCATGCCAGGCCACCCTGTCCATCACCAACTCCCGGAGTCCTCCCAAACCATGCCCATTGAGTCAGTGATGCCATCCAACCATCTCATCCTCTGTCGTCCCCTTCTCCTCCTGCCCTCAATCTTTCCCAGCACCAGGGTCTTTTCAAATGAGTCAGCTCTTTGAATCAGATGGCCAAAGTACTGGAGTTTCAGCTTCAACATCTGTCCTTCCAATGAACAACCAGGACTGATCTCCTTTAGGTTGGACTGGTTGGATCTCCTTGCAGTCCAAGNTTCTCAGGAGGCAGGTCGATGTTATGATTATCTCCATTTCCCAGATAAGGAAACTGTGGCACAGAAAGGTTGAGTCGAAGGTCCAGCATGTGGTAAATGGGGAGCCAGGTTCAGATCCAGACAGTCCATCCAGCTCTGTGGGCCTTGCTCATTCTAAACCACTTGACAGTGATGTGTCCCGACTAACTAGTGAAAGTGTTAATTGCTCAACTGTGTCTATTTGTGACCTCATGGACTGCAGCCCACCAGGCGCCTCTGTCCGTGGGCTTCTCCAGGCAGGAATACTGGAGTGGGTTGCTATTCTCTTCTCCAGGGGATCTTCCTGACCCAAGGATTGAACCTGAGTCTCCAGCATTGCAGGTAGATTCTTTATCATCTGAATCACCAGAGAAGCCCATTTTATATATAGTAGGGTATATGTTTTAACCCCACACTCCTAATTATCCCCCCTACACCCCTCCATCCCTGCTATCCCCTTTGGCAACCATGTTTGTTTTATTTATTTATCTGTTTTGTAAATAAGTTCCTTTGTATCATTCCTTTTTTTTTAGATTCCACATGCAACTAATACTATATGATATTTGTCTTTTGGTCTCAGAGCTGATTAACCCTGCTTGGTTATCTTCAGCTCTACTGAAATTCTCCATCAGAATGAACTCCTAAGAACTGACTTTGTTTTATTTATTTATCTGTTTTGTAAATAAGTTCCTTTGTATCATTCTTTTTTTTTTCAGATTCCACATGCAACTAATACTATATGATATTTGTCTTTTGGTCTCAGAGCTGATTAACCCTGCTTGTTTATCTTCAGCTCTACTGAAATTCTCCATCAGAATGAACTCCTAAGAAATGACCTTTGGACAGATTTCTCCCTAACAGGTGAAAAAGCTTTTTCTGACCCTTCATGGGTAGCCATCCCTATATTGATTTGTAGAATAAACCTGGATTAAAATGACCCTTTCTTCAATTGCCTCCCTCACATTATGTAAGCTTGTGAGACAGGCCATATGCCTTATTTGTCTTCTCGCAGCCTTTCCCTAGCAAAGCCCCTGCTTTGCAGAAGGTGCTCACAGGGATTCAGAGAGGTTTTGACTACATCAGACCAGCCGATGTTTGCAGTCTGATTTCTGAGGACTTCCGGGCTGTGCCAATGAACAGAGACTGTCTCCTCGTACCACAAGGAGTAGAGTTTGTGACTGATTTTAAGAAGTTAGGAAGTGGCTTTACTTGTGGCTTCACTTGTCAGACAAAGTTTAATGACTATTAGAGATCTTGAAATAGAAATGAGGAAAAATGGAATTTTTCTTGGGGAGAAACTCCCCAAATAGCTGTTAAACATCAATTTCACAGAAGAAATTAGAGGGTTCTAATTGCTTCTGGACCCATTTTGCCGACACTAAGGTGCCTTAAAAAATGAAAATAGTGCCAAACAAGAGGTTATTATGCACATAGAAAAAGTGGTTTTAGAGAATAAACGCTTCCCTCCTACTTGTTCTGCTTGTCATCTGTTATGTCTAGATCACAGACCATGGCACAGTAATGAACCTCCCTTGACCGAAAGTCCAACATTTCCCAAATAATCTAAGTACAGAATCTAACCTCTTAGCCCTCTCCCAACATGCCCACTCACTCTAATCATCTCTGGTCCCCAGAGTCTGCCAAGTCCCGCCTCCTTGTCATCATCTGAGGTGATTTTCAGTCCTTATGTGGTTGTCCCTTGTTCCCCTCCCACATGAATGTGTGCACGCATGTACGTGCACACACGTGGAGTGGAGAGATTTTATCTTCTTTCAGCTTTTTCTCTCCTCTTGTCTCCGCAGTTTCATAGTAAAGATCAGAAGATAGCAGGGCTGTTTTGTGGAGGGAGGAGATAGCTGGGGATTAAAATTGGCTACCTCTTGCCTTCTAGCTGCGTGGCATTTTCTTATCTGCTTGTAGAGGAAGGTTAAAGTTTGCTCAGCTAGTAAGGAGTTATTTTCAGGATTTGCTAACAGGCGTGGTTTAGACTGTTTGCTGAAGCAGAGGAGATTATAAGTAACCTAGGGAGGGTGTTTGTAGTACTGACCTCTAAGCAGGGATGCACATGTTAGCTGTGGCCTGTCTTTGAGGTTTCTAGGGCTAGGCTATTTCAACATCTGGTGGGTACATCACTGTTTAAGAAATAAACTAAAGCTTTGAGAATGACTGCATCCTTCACAAGAAGTATTCTTTTCCAAGGAGGAAGGCTGCAGCTGTCTAACAATGAATTACAACACTCCACAACTGTATGGGCAGAAAATGAGGAAGATTATTCTGGGTATCTCAAAACGAGTGTTTGGGGAGTGTGGGAGGGTGTGAGTTGCTACAGACTATTCTGGAATTAGGGCATTGGGCCTGCCTGATTAATTTTTATCTCATATTACAGGGTTCTCGGCTATCAGATTTCAGATATTATTAGGAGGGTTTGAACCATCTAAAATCACAAAGCATGGTTACATAGATTCCAGATCTATTAATTAGAGTGAAAAATACATCTACTTTTGGCAGCAAGCAGATTTCCCTTCATCTTCCCATTTGATGAGTAAATGGCATTTAAAAAATTAATGTCTGATTTACATCAAAGTGAAATGTGATAGAGCTATGACTAGTGGGGTATCATTTAATAATTATTATTCCAGAAGACAACTGGTCATATTTTCATGAAGAATGTGTTCACTGAATAACTGCTCCTCAAATGGCCATGTTGTGTGCCCTCCACATTGCTTCACAAAGTTGTATTCACCAAGCACAGCTAAGGTCAGACTACTCCCCTTCTTTAGAAACTTTCAATGGATCCGCACAATCCTCGGCCGTGTTTCTCAAATCTTCATGTGCAAAAATTCACCTGGGGTTCTTAAAAAATTGTAGATCCTGGTGTGTGCTTCACAAAGTTGTATTCACCAAGCACAGCTAAGGTCAGACTACTCCCCTTCTTTAGAAACTTTCAATGGATCCGCACAATCCTCGGCCGTGTTTCTCAAATCTTCATGTGCAAAAATTCACCTGGGGTTCTTAAAAAATTATAGATCCTGGTGTGATTTGTCTAGGGTGGGGCCTGGGCTTCTGAACATCTAACAAATTTCTCCTGGTCTCTCAAATGCACTCTTTTTTTTTTTGGCTTCACCACATGACTTGCGGGATCTTAGCTTCCAGCCCATGGATTGAACCCAGGCCCTGGGCAGTGACAGCTCCAAGTCCTACCCGCTGGACCGCCAGGGAATCCCCTCAACTGCACTCTGAGCAGCAAGGGTCTGTAGAAGTCTGACGATGATAACCGTGCACTAGGCTTCCAGTATCTTCCCAGGCTTATTGCCCTTCCTGTTCCACCTTCCCACACTCACGCTACTGTTCGGCCTTCCCAGGCTATCCCTATTTCTCGGATGCATACGTGCTCTCTTCGGTGCTTTTGGGATGTCAGCCCCCCTCCATGTCTTACTTGCCTTTCTTTATCCGAAGAACTCCCATTCTCTACAACCCCTTCTCAGCTTGTCCCTACCCTTCCCACTCATTAGCATCATTTTCTCCCTGACCTGCTCTCCTCTTGCATTTTGTTCGGAGATCAATTTTGCGACTTACTACTGTCTGCCAGACCATATATATTAGGTGTGTATCTGTCCTACCCTATGAACTGTGAACCTCTGGTGGACAGCTATCTCATGCTACACATCTCTGCCTCTTCTGCAGTATTTTGAACAATTCCTACATAAAGCAGGTACCAATAAAAGTTTGCTGGAATTGAATAAAGCTCACAAATTGTGTGAATCACCCCTCTAGATGGGTTCCTCTTGAAAAGTTGAAACTCACTGGCTTTCAGAGAAACCGCTTCAATGTTCTTTCCTGAGAAGATATGTCTTACTCCTCGGTAATTAGGAATCTCTCCTGGGCGGTTTTTGAAAAAGGTTTTGATTTGGAGGATCTATGAGTGTGACTATGTGGGCTAAGCTTCTTAAAGGGGCAACCCAGCTGAGAATCACAAAAGAAAGCTGAGGCTGCTTCCTTTGCCTGTCATACAAACTGGCTTTTCCTTGTGCTAATGAGAGCTGCTTGTGTTGACTGTCTAACAGGAAGTACCTTAATCCTTTTTCAATCAACTTCTAAAATTAGCTTTATTTTGTCCTTCCCGAAGAATGATGAGATGTGTCGCTTTTTCACTTACAGGGGACTTGATTGGAGAATTGGTGGTCCTAGAGTATGGGAGGACATTCTTAGCTGGGCGATATTAATGAACAAGCTTTTTGAATCAGAGTGACCTGGGCTCTAATTTTGATACTGTAACATGTTAACTTTGTTATCTTGAACACAAGCAATATTTAGCCAATTTGAGCCTCATTTTTCTCATCTCATGATAGGGTAAATCATACCTACAGGCAGGATTATTTATATTAAATGGAAGAATGTGTGTAAATTGGCCCCACAACAAATAGTGGTGGGTGTTATTGCAATCAATTTTCAGACATCACTGGCCATTTTTTAGCACTTAGAGTCCATCATCCATGTTTATTAATCACATCTCAACTATTAAAACTTGGGAATGAGAGAGGGTCTTTGTTTGTTGCTGTTTGTTTGGTTTTGGCAGTGCTGCCCAACTTGTGGAATCTTGCTTGCCGGACCAGGAATTGAACCTGAGTCCTGAGCAGTGAGAGCACCAAGTCCTGACCACTGGACCAAAAGAGAATTCCCAGAGAGGGGTCTTGACTTTAGCATCCAAAGTCCTGCTTCTTTTTATAGAGCTCTGGCCATTGTGTTGAGGCCAGCCACTGGCCTCTACTAGTGGTATAAGGAATAACTTCGTTGGTGACGTGATTTCATTCCAAGTCCATAGACACTGCAACTTGGGAGTTATTAAAATAATGGTCTCAGTGAAGCTTGCAGTTATAGTGAATAATATTCCAAGTTAGGAAACTTCTGTTTTGGATGTGGAAGGGAAGTTGCCCAAGCAGCAAAGTCTGCTTTCCCCGTTTATCTTGGCCCAGGTGGTAGATTTTTGTACAGAGCTGACTTGCATTAATAAGCATCAGCACAGTGGCGGTGGAAACATGTCCAGGCCTTGCCCATCAGTTTCCATTTTCATATTTCTTGCATAGGTTGGAGATGTGGAAGGACAGCATGAATTCAATTTAACAGTCCACTAAGTTTCAAAGAAATGATCACATCTCTGAATCTAAGTGTTTTAAATAAGATTTTTTTCAGATGGTAAGAAAAGACAAATCCCTTGTTTAGCAAACAGAAGCAGTTTAAACATTAATCATCCACAGACATTAAGTGTAATCAAAGGTTCCATTTTAGTTCAAGTATAACTTATGTTCCCCAATTAATTACTTACAGGACTATGTAGTTTGCATTTTTAAATGAATGTTCTGCTTCCCAGATGCCTTCTTGTAGGAATGCTGTGACCCTTCATGGAGAGGCTGGTTCTCTTATCACAGTGTTTTCCAGGCCTCTTGGGGTGTGAAAAGATATAGTTTAAGTACCACCTGCCATATTGGACCCAATAAGGAATCTGTGAAGTTGGAATGCAGTTTTGACACTTAAGTAGGTTACATTCTTGGCAAAGAGACTGTGAGTTGAGATGATGTAATTCAAATTTGATTTTTTCCAGAGAAGCATTATTATAATGGAGCTATTTTCTTGACAAAGGGTCAAGTCTTAGTGGATTTGCAGGAATGAGGCTATCACAGTAGTAAGGAACCTCAAAGTAATCTGGGTCAGCTCTCTTTCTTGAGTCAGAGAAATGCTTTTCTCACTTTTCAGATGAAACAAGTGAAATTTATTTAAAGGCTCAGTGTTCTAATATGCCAATTAGGGGTGGGGTTTTGGAGGGTGGAAAAAGGATCTAGAACAGCACAGTCCAACAGAACTTTCTGCAGTGATAAAAATGTCCTGTGTATATCTGCATTGCTTAACACAGTGATGGTTAGCCACACGTGGCTACTGAGCACTTGAAACATGGCTAGTATGACTAGAAAACAGAATTTCCAATTTTATATAATTTTACGTAATTTAAATATAACTAGCCATATGTGGTTAGCACAGGTAAACCCATGCTAATTTTATGCATTAAGAGCTAGGTAACAAAATGAAAGCACAGCCAAGAGAATAAAATCTGATGACATATCCACCTTGCTGACTGAATTGGTTATTTCATAATGAAGCTTAACCATCACCAATCTGCTGGTCAGTACCAAGGAATGTTAGTGGTTTATAGCATGGTAAAGTCTCAGAGCCATTTAAATGTTTTTATTGTACAAGAAAGAAAAAGCATAAAGAGAATGCTAAGGGCATGGGTGAGTATGGAACAAAACTTTTAGACTTAGGACAAGAAACAAATGGCATATCTCAGAACAGAGTTAAGGATTTTAAAGATGGATTTACTAAGGACAGTGGAGAGAGTTTCTGTGAAAAATTATGGAATTTATTTATTTTTTTTAATTTATTTTTATTTTATTTTAATTTTATTTTTACTTTATTTTACTTTACAATACCGTATTGGTTTTGCCATACATTGACATGAATCCACCATGGGTGTATATTAGCTCCCAATCCCGAATCCCCCTCCCACCTCCCACCCCACATCATTTCTCTGGATCATCCCCGTGCACCAGCCCCAAGCATCCTGTATCCTGTATCGAACATAGGCTTGTGCTTCGTTCTTACATGATAGTATACACGTTTCAATGCCATTCTCCCTATACATGGTTTGATTGTGGCTGACCATAGGTTGAAGGCAAAAATTACACTTCTTATAATTCCTGTCACTAACTTGATTTTACTTTCAATTTTAACATATACCTACCTTTAAAAAAATTGTAATAAAAATTACATGAGATCTAATGTATTAATTTTTTTTTGATTGTACACTACAGTATTGCGGTAACTATAAGCACAATGTTATACAGAAGATCACTAGAGTTTTTCTATCTTGCGTGACTGAAACATTACACTTACTGAACAGCAGCTTCCAGTTTTCCTCTTCTCCCAGCCCTGAAACCACCATTCTACTTTCTGCATGCAATCATGCAGTATTTACCCTTCTAGAATTTGTTTATTTCCATCAGCATAATGTCTTCAAATTTCATTCATGTTGTAGTGTATGACAGGATTTCCTTGCTTTTTAAGGCTGAATAATATCCTATTGTATTCACAGAATCTTCATTGATTCATCAGTCAGTGGACATCAGGCTTGTTTCTACTTCTTGGTCATTATAAACAATGCTGTAATAAATGTGGGTGTGAATACAACTCTTGGAGATTCTGATTTCAGCTTTTTTTGTGTGTGGGGGATAAAATACCCAGAAGTGGTTACTGGATCATATAGTAGTTCTCTTTTTCACTCTTTGAAGAACATCCATACTGTTCTCCACCATGGCTGCACCATTTTACATTCCTATTAGCAACAGGAATTGCTGATAGAAATTCTCCACATACTGACCCACACTTGTTATTTTATGTCTTATTTATTTATTTTTATAATGGCCATCTTAACAGGTATGAAATGATATCTCATTGTGGTTTTGATTTGCATTTCTCTGATTAGTGATGTTGAATATCTTTTCATATACTTGTTAGTCATATGTATGCCTTTTAATGGATAAATGTCTATTTAAACCTTTTGCCCATTTTTAAATCCAATTATTTGTTTTCTCTTTTCTAATGAATTATCAGAGTTCTTCAAATATTTTGGTCATTAATGCTTTCAGAGACATAGAGTTTGCAAAAATTTTCTCCAATTACACAGATTGTCTTTTCACTCTTTTTGATTATTTTCTTTACTTTGCAGAGTTTTATGTTTGATATAGTCCCACTTATTTAATTTTATTTGTTTTCTGTGCTTTTTGGTGTCATATCCATTGCCAAGACCAACATCAAGAAGCTTTGCCTTTATGTTTTCTTCTAGGAATTTTACAATTTTAGATCTTACATTTAAGTCTTTAATCCAGTTGAGTTGGTTTTTGTGTATGGTATGAAATAAAGATCCGTTTTCATTCTTTTGTGTGTAAATATCCATTTTTCTCAATACCCTTTGAAAAAAATAATGCATTGCATATTATTGTCTAAAATAATTGTATATTGTATATTCTTGGCACCAGTGTTAAAGATCAGTTGATCATATATGTATGGGTTTATTTCTAGATTCTCTATTCTGTTCCATTCATCTATGTCTGTCTATAGGCTAGTACCATACAGTTTCAATCACTGTAGTTTTGTGACATATTTTGAAATAAAAAATTGTGAGGCCTTCAGCTTTACTCTTTTTTAATATTATTTTGGCTATTTAGAGTCTTTTGTGGTTCCATATATATTTTAGGATTCCCCCCGCCCCCACTGCCCCATTTCCATGAAAAAACCCTTGGGTTTTGATAGAGATTGAACTGAATCTGTAGATCAACTACTACTTAGGTTAGTATGGACATTTTAATAATGTTAAGTCTTCCAGTCATTGGACTTGGGAGGCCTTTCGATTTATTTGTGTCTTCTTTAATTTCTTTCAGCAATGTTTTGTGGCTTTCTGTGTACAGGTTTTACACGTCCTTGGTTAAGTTTAGTCCTAAGTATTTTATTCATTTTGATGTTATTTGCTAATTTTTTTTTGGATTATTTATTGCTAGTGTATAGAAACATAATTGATTATTGATTTTGTAGCTTACCAGTTTGGAGAAGGCAATGTCAACAAAAACAAGGCCGGGAGCTGACTGTGGCTCAGATCATGAACTCCTTATTGCCAAATTCAGACTCAAATTGAAGAAAGTAGGGAAAACCACTAGACCATTCAGGTATGACCTAAATCAAATCCCTTATGATTATACAGTGGAAGTGAGGAATAGATTTAAGGGCCTAGATCTGATAGATAGAGTGCCTGAAGAACTATGGAATGAGGTTCGTGACATTGTACGGGAGACAGGGATCAAGACCATCCCCATGGAAAAGAAATGCAAAAAAGCAAAATGGCTGTCTGGGGAGGCCTTACAAATAGCTGTGAAAAGAAGAGAGGCGAAAAGCAAAGGAGAAAAGGAAAGATATAAGCACCTGAATGCAGAGTTCCAAAGAATAGCAAGAAGAGATAAGAAAGCCTTCTTCAG
>SJYT01023492.1:1412826-1509311 GCA_006410635.1 Cephalophus harveyi | reverse complement strand
GCTGAAGAATTGATCCCTTTGAACTGTGGTGTTGGAGAAGACTCTTGAGAGTCCCTTGGACTGCAAGGAGATCCAACCAGTCCATTCTGAAGGAGATCAACCCTGGGATTTCTTTGGAAGGAATGATGCTAAAGCTGAAGCTCCAGTACTTTGGCCACCTCATGCGAAGAGTTGACTCATTGGAAAAGACTCTGATGCTGGGAGGGATTGGGGGCAGGAGGAGAAGGGGACGACCGTGGATGAGATGGCTGGATGGCATCACTGACTCAATGGATGTGAGTCTGAGTGAACTCCGAGAGATGGTGATGGACAGGGAGGCCTGGCGTGCTGCGATTCATGGGGTCGCAAAGAGTCGGACACGACTGAGCGACTGAACTGAACTGAATGGCACCCCACTCCAGTACTCTTGCCTGGGAAATCCCATGGACAGAGGAGCCTCGTAGGCTACAGTCCATGGGGTCACTAAAAGTTGGACACAACTGAGTGACTTCACTTTCACTTTTCACTTTCATGCATTGGAGAAGGAAATGGCAACCCACTCCAGTGTTCTTGCCTGGAGAATCCCAGGGACAGAAGAGCCTGGTGGGCTTCCGTCTATGGGGTCGTGCAGAGTCGGACATGACTGACACGACTTAGCAGCTTGCCAGTTTGCTGTATTAATTTATTTGTCCTAATGTGTGTGTGTGTGTGTGTGTGTGTGTGGAATCTTTAGGATTTTCTATGTGTAACATTATTTCATCTATGAAAAAAAGTCAAGACAAGACTTAGTGACTGAACAACAACATCTGTGAACAGAGATGATTTTACATCTTCTTTTCTGATATGGCTGCCTTTTATTTGTTTTTCTTCACTAATCATCTGGCTAGGACTTCTAGTACTATGTTGAATAGAAACAGTGAGAGTGGGCATCTTTGTTTTGTTCCTGATCTTAGAAGAAAAGCTTTGAGCTTTTCTTTGTTATGTATAATGTTAGTTATGGATTTTTCATGTATGGCCTTTCTAATGTTGAGGTATAATCCTTCTATTCTTAGTCTGTTGAGTCTTTTTAGGATGAAAGCGTGTCAGATTTTGTCAAATGCTTTTTCCGTATCTATTAAGATAATTATGTGATTTTTAATCTTCATTCTGTTAATATGATGTATCCTTCACATTGATTCATTTCCATATGTTGAAACATACTTACATCCCAGGGATAAATCCTACTTGGTCATAATGTATGATCCTTTTAAGGTGTGTTGAATTTGATATGGTAGTATTTTGTTGAGGGTTAAAAAAATATATATTCATCAAGAATATTGGCTTCCAAGTGTCTTTTCTTTGGCATTAGTGGTTGGGACATAGATTTGGATTACTGTGAAGTTGAATGGTTTTCCCTGGAAACCAATCAAGATTGTTCTGTCATTTTTGAGTTTGCAACCAAAGTACTGCATTTTGGACTCTTGTTGACCATGAGAGCTACTCCATTTCTCCTAAGGGGTTGTTGCCCACACTAGTAGATATAATGGTCATCTGAAATAAATTTGCCCATTCTCATCCATTTTAGTTTACTGATTCCTAAAACGCTGATGTTCACTCTTACCGTCTCTTGCTTGACCACATCCAATTTACCTTGACTCTTGGACCTAACATTCCAGGTTCCTATGCAATATTGTTCTGTACAGTATGATTTTTACTTTCACCACCAGTCACATCCACAACTGAGCATTGATTCCACTTTGGCCCAGGCTCTTCATTCTTTCTGAAATTATTTCTCTCCTCTTCCCCAGTAGTATTTTGGACACCTTCTACCTGGGGGGCTCATCTTCTGGTGTCATATCTTTTTGACTTTTTGTATTGTTCATGGGGTTCTTGAGGCAAGAATACTGAAGTAGTTTGCCATTCCCTTCTACAGTGAACCATGTTTTGTCAGAACTCTCCACCTTGACCCATCCATCTTGGGTGGTCCTGCACCACATGGCTCATAGCTTCCTTGTGTTACACAGCTGTGATCCATGTGTTCATTTTGGGTAGTTTTCTGTGACTGTTGTTTTCCTGCTTGAGACTGTGGGATTGTAGCTCTTGCTTCTTCTATATAAAAATAGATGCTTTCAACTTGTAGTGCTAGAGAATACTCTTGAGAGTCCTCTGGACAGCAAGAAGATCAAACCAGTTAATCCTAAAGGAAATCAACCTTGACTATTCATTGGTAGGACTGATGCTGAAGCTGAAGCTCCAATATTTTGGCCACCTGATGTGAAGAACTGACTTATTGGAAAAGATCCTGATGCTGGGAAAGATTAAGATCAGGATGAAAAGGGGATGACAGAGGATGAGATGCTTGGATGGCATCACCAACTCAATGGACATAAGTCTGAGCAAACTCTGGGACACAGAGAAGGACAGGGAAGCCTGGGATGCTGTAGTCCATAGGGCTGCAAAGATTTGGTCATTGGGTTGCGAAGATTTGGACTTGACTTAGTGACTGAATAACAACAAAAAGTGTCTTTTCTGGCTTAATATCAGCATTAGCTGCCCTTGTTAAATGAGTTTAGGTGTGCTCTGTTCAATATTTTGACGAATTTGAAAAAAATTGGTGCTAATTTGTCTTTAATTATTTGGTAGACTTTACCAGTGAAGTCATCTGGTGTTGGACTTTTCTTTGATCTACTGATTCAATCTTCTTACTAGTTATGAGTGTATTTGGATTCTCTGTTTCTTTATGAGTCAGTCTTGGTAGATTGCATGTTTCTAGAAGTTTATCCATTTCTTCAAGGTCATCCAATTTATTGGAGTATAATTGTTTATAGTTGTCTCAGCATCATTTTTATTTCTGTGGCATCAGTTTATATCTTTTCTTTCATTTCTGATTTTGTTTATTCTAATCTTCTCTTTTTCTGGGTCAGTTTAGCTAAAAGTGTGTCAATTTTGTTGTTGTTTTTTAAAACAACTCTTAGCTGTGTTGACTTCTTCAGTTGTTTTTCTATTTTCCATTTCTGCTCTAATCTTTGGTATTTCTTTCCTTCTGCCAACTTTAGGCTTAGTTTGTTCTTATAATTATCTGAGTTGTAAAATTGGGTTATATATTTGAGATTGTTGTTTCTTTTTTACTGCTTACCTTTATCCCTATAAACTGCCTTCTTAGTACTGCTTTTGCCATATCCCATACATTTATTATGCTGCATTTTTTTCTTGAGAGATTTTAAAATTTCCCTTTAGATTTCTTCTTTATCCCAATGTACAAGAGTGTGTTGCTTAATTTCCACATACTATAGATTTTCCAGTTCCCTATCTGTTACTGGTTTTCATTGTGGTTGGAAAGATATCTGCTATGATTTCAATCTTCTTAAATTTGTTAAGACTTGTTTTGTGACCTAACATGTGATCTCTTCTAGAAACACTCCATGTGTGGTTGAGAAGAATATATATTTTGTTGCTGTTTGTTGTAACATTGTATATATGCCTTTAGGCCCATTTGACCTTTAGTGTTGCTCAAGTCTGTTTCCTCATTAATCTTCTGTTTGGATATTTTATCCCTTATTGAAAGTGGGGTATGGACAGCTCCTACTATTATTGAGCTGCTGTCTATTTCTCTCTTCAGTTTTGTCAATGTTTGTTTTATGTATTTAGGTATATCCACCTCTGATGTTGAGTTATCTCTGATGTTATGTTAATATATTGTTATATATTCTTGTGAAGAAGATATGTCATTGTATAATGATATAATAATATATCTTTTATCATTCTATGATGTTTTATCTTTGTCTCTTTAGACAATTTTCAACTTAAAGTTTATTTTGTCTGATATAATTATGCCCACTCTTGCTTTTTTTGGTTACCATTTGCACATAATATGCTTTCCATCCTTTCATTTTCAGCCCATGAGTGTCCTTAAATGTAGAATTGTAAACAGCACAGAATTAGATTTTGTTTGTTGCTTTTAAATTAATTAAGCCATTCTATGTCTTTTGATTGGAGAGTTTAATCCATTTATAGTTAAAGCAATTATTGATAGAAAAAGACTTACTGCTGCCATTTTGTTAGTTGTTTTTCTGTCTTGTAGTTCTTTAGTCTTTTCTCTTAGTCGTCTCAGGCTGGGTATATCACAGACTGGGTAGCTTATATACAACAGGAATTTATTTGCAATTCTGAAGCCTGAGAAGTTCAAAATCAATCTCCTGGCAGGTCAATTCTTCCATATTAATGTTGTCACTCTTCTGTATACCTGCTTTTGATTGTGTTTAGAACACTCATTTAGGCAAAATGATTGAAAAACACTGTATTTAAAATTTACAAATGATTTTCCATCACATATTAGTTAAGGTTCTTCAGAGAATTAAAACCCTCAGAAATAATATAATAATAATAAAAATTATGTATATAATTTTTTTCTCTTAAGAAAATGTCTTACAGGATTGTAGGGGGAAGTTTTAAATCTGTATGGCAGGTTATTGTACTGAAAACTCAGGTAAGAATACAGTCTTGAGTCTAAAATCAGTAAGGTAGGTTAGAAGACTAGAAGCTCAGGCAGAATTTCTATGTTACAGTCTTGGGGCGTAATCACTTTTTCTCTATGAGAAGTCTCAGGTTTTCTCTTAAGGCCTTCAAATGACTGAATAAGTCCCATTTACCTTATTGAAGATAACTTCTTTTACTTAAAGGCAACTGGTTAGGTTGCTTCTGCTGCTGCTAAGTCGCTTCAGTTGTGTCCGACTATGTGCGACACCACAGAAGGCAGCTCACTGGGCTCTGCCATCCCTGGGATTCTCCAGGCAAGAGCACTGGAGTGGATGGCTATTTCCTTCTCCAATGCATGAAAGTGAAAAGTGAAAGTGAAGGCGCTCAGTAGTGTCTGACTCAGGGACCCCATGGACTGCAGCCTACCAGGCTCCTCTGTCCATGGGAGTTTCTAGGCAAGAGCACTGGAGTGGGATGCCATTGCCTTCTCCAAACTGGTTAGATTAGTCACATCTAAAAAATACCTTCTTTACATTATCTGGACTAGTTTTGATCAACCAGCTGGATATCATAGCCTAGTCAAGTTGAGACATAAAATTAACCATCACAATATCTTGCATTATGTAAACTGACTAACCTAGCCTCACAGAGTACCAAAGATGTCAGGGTAGAAAAGGACATGGGATACTGCTAGTCTTCATTTTATAGGTAAGGAAAGTGAGGCACAGGTGAAATGACTTAGTGGAGACAATATGAATTAGTGGATAGAAGTTGGGAGCCAGAAAGATATAAATATAATGAGCAGGTTCATCTTTTGTTAGCTGTATATATTGTTGGACAAGATATTAACCTCTCTCGTTCTCAGTTGTAACATCTGAAGTGAAGGGAAGTGTTAGTTGCTCAGTCATGCCTGACTCTTTGTGAACCCATGGACTATAGCTCACCAGTCTCCCCTATCCATGGAACTCTCCAGGCAAGAATACTGGAGTGGGTGGCCATTCCTTTCTCCAGGGAATCTTCCTGACTGGGGGATTGGACCTAGATCTCCTGCATTGCAGGTGGATTCTTTACTGTCTGAGTCACCAAGGAAGCCCCTTTAACATCTATATAGTGGAAATTATCTAGTACTCTTACAGTGACATTTTGTAAGAACAGTCCATTGCTTAATAAATGGAAGTTAACATTAATCAATATTGACAACCACACAAACACTTAAAGGTAGCTTTCAACTTACTTAAGAACTCAGCTATGTAGCCAGGAGGATCACATTCCTTGTTCTTCATTCTCTATCATAATTGTGCTGTCGCTAATAATATGAAATTATGTTAAATATGATAGACTACCCACTCAACTGCATATACTTTGTATTCCATGCAGTCCTCACTTACTAAGATTGAAATAAAATCAGGGGATGTTTTATTGCTTGCAAATTCTCATCAGGATTAGAAGATTCCAGAAGTTTTTCCCATTACTACTGAAAAGTATTTGGAGGACTGTGCTGGTGAAGAGTCCTGGATCCATGTTGGTGAATTTCTGAGGTGTCGATCCAGGGCTCTTTGTTTTGTGACTTTTGTGTTCTCATCATGAACACAGTTTTGCAAGACTGAGGCTTGGAGATCATGGTGCTGTCGTCTCTGCTTCATGTCAGACCGTCTGTTTTTGCTGCCTTGAGCCTCTGGCTCACCAGCTTAGCAGTTTCCCCATGCTTGCAGATGTTATGCAGAGAATACTTACATCGCCAGAGCCTGAAGTAACCTTCACTTGTGAAGAAATCTCTGTCCTTTGATCCTTTACTATGTTGTTGTTTCACAACGTCAAGAGCCTAAAAGCTTTGGTTTGAATGGTAGCCAAATGCACAGGCATTCAGGACTAAGTTTGATCCTTAATCCACAAAATCAAAGGTTCTCCTCTCTCAGCCATAGGTCCTGCTTGTTACCTTATAAAATTGGATTACTGCTGTCACTGGGGCACTGTCTTTTCCTTTTATCAGCCAATCTAAAAATTTTGCTGCAGGTGTGCCAATAAAATAGCGAGACGGTTCCCACTTCCTACAAACACAGCAGAAAAACTGTCAACTAAATCTGTCTTTAAAAGTCGTTTTTCTTCAAGCATTTTTGAAACTTACTTCTCAGAAATGTTTTAAAATGCCTTCTAGTGACAGTTTTAACAAAAGAGAAAAATTAGTGTTGTAACATTAGAGTCAGAGGACATTCTTCCAGGCTCTACAGTATTTTTTCCCTTCATTTCTCCATTTCTTCTTGGAGGATGGGAGGCAGAAGAAAGAAGCAGGGAGTCAAAGATAAAGAGTCAGAGAAAAGCTGGGGAACTTGGATTGGAAGCATAGGGTAATTCTTCTCAGACTTTACTGTGAATGGAAATCTTTTTGGATCATGTCAAAAGGCAGATTTATGAGGGTCTACATTTTGTAATTCAAATATAGTTGATTTAGTTTATGCTGTACAGCAAAGTGATACAGCGATGCATGCACATACATTCTTTTTAAATTAATTAACCTATTTTGATTGGAGAATAATTACTTTACAATATTGTGATGGGTTTTGCCATACATCAATATGAATCGGCCACACGTATACATGTGTCCCCCCCATACTGAACCCTGCTCCCACCTCCCTCCCCATCCATCCCTCTGGGTTGTCCCAGAGCACCAGCTTTGGGTGCCCTGCTTCGTGTATCAAACTTGCACTGGTCATCTGTTTTACATACGGTAATGGCCGTGTTTAAATGCTATTCTCTCAAATCATCCCACCCTCACCTTCTCTTGCAGAGTCCAAAAGTCTGTTCTTTACATCTGTGTCTCCTTTGCTGCCCTGCATGTAGGATCGTTGGTACCACCTTTCTAAATTCCATAAATGTGCGTTAATATACAGTATTTTTTCTTTCTCTTTCTGATTTCACTCTGTATAATGGGTTCCAAGTTCATCCACCTCATTAGAACTGATTCAAATGCGTTCCATTTTATAACTGAGGAATACTCCACTGTGAATGTGTACCATAGCTTTCTTATCCATTCACCTGCTGTTGGACATCCAGGTTGCCCCCCCATCCTGGCTATTGTAAACAGTGCTGCGGTGAACATCGGGGTACGTGTTTCTTTCAATTCTAGTTTCCTCGGTGTGTATGCCCAGCAGTGGGATTACTGGGTCGTATGGCAGTTCTATTCCCAGTTTTTTAGGGAATCTCCACACTGTTGTCCATAGTGGCTGTATTAGTTTGCATTCCCAGTATGCAATAGTGTAAAAAGGTTCCCTTTTCTCTACACCCTCTCCAGCATTTATTGTTTGTAGACTTTTTGATGATGGCCATTTGGACCAGTGTGAGATGATACCTCATTGTGGTTTTGATTTGCATTTCTCTAATAATGAGTGAATTTGAGCATCTATTCATGTGTTTATCAGCCATCTATATGTCTTCTTTGGACAAATGTCTGTTTAGGTCTTTTCCCCACTTTCTGATTGGGTTCTTCTTTTTTTAATGTTCTTTTCTGTTATGGTTTATCATAGGATACTGAATATAGTTCCTTGTGCTATACAGTTAGACCTTGTTTATCTAGCCTATATAAAATAGCTTACATCTGCTAACCCCAACCTCCCACTCCATCCTCCCCCAACATGCCTTGTGTTTTAAGTAAAAAGAATGGGGAGAGGAGGAAGCCATGGTATCAAGAGCACTCAGAATGGGACATTTCACTAGTTTGCTCCATCCCTCCTCTCACAGCTCTATACAGTTAATTTTTCCCCATTACAAATAAGCTTTCAAACTCAAAGAGGTATGGTAGCTGAGTGAGTTGGGATACAAATGCCGTCCAGCTGATGTCAAGGGTCACAGGTTGTCTCCGCTCAGTGCTGTCTGCCTTCCTGGTGACACTCAGTCCCGGGTGAGGTGCACACATTCTGTTTCTCCCATCAGCTGCGCTTTCTACTCTCACCCACTCAGGGGCTTTGGTTTGGCTACAGGCCCCTTCCTAGGGGCTTCTCTGGTGGCTCAGACTGTAAAGAATCTGCCTGCAATGCGGGAGACCTGGGTTCAATCCCTGGGTTGGGAAGATCCCCTGGAGAAGGGAATTACTACCCACTCCAGTATTTCTTGCCTGGAGAATCCCATGGACAGAGGAGCTTGGTGGGTTACAGTCCATGGGGTCGCAAAGAGTTAGACACGACTGAGTTACTAACACTTTCACAGCCCCCTGTCTTAGTTCTATCTTTCTTTATTCTCCAGGCACCCTACACAGAGCTGGCAGAGTGATTTTTAAAGCATAGCTTTTGTCAAATGCTCTGCTGCTCCAAAACCTCCTGAATATATGACACACGCTTTGGCTTGACATTTGAGGCTTTCCACAATATATCCTGCCTTCCCAGGTCTCCCCTGCATATCTGCCATGCTGCCACCAAATGGGGGCCCTCCTGTTTGCTTGACTTGACCTTGACCTGCCCTGTTGTCTGTCCTGTGCTTATCTGATCTTTCTCCTGTGATGCTCATCTCTCCACTTCAGCAGGCTAAGATCCTTCCTGTGCTTGTCTGTCCCCCTCAGCCAGTTACCAGTGGAAGTTTCCAGAGTCTGTCTCCAAGTACATGTTCCTTACTCGTGTGGTCTAAACTCATTTGTTTGTACCAACCCCATCTTAGAGCAGGATGTGAGGCAGTCTTCCTAGGTGTTATCATCATTTGGTATTAACCCTCCCTTACCCTGCCTGTCAAGGCCCAGAGAGCAGACCCAGCACTAAATAGTATTTCATGAATTAAGTTGCATGATGCTGTGAGATTGAAAACTATAAATGAGATTAGATGGTGCTGGACTGGACACAAGCTGGAATCAAGATTGCCGAGAGAAATATCAATAACCTCAGATATGCAGATGACACCACCCTTATGGCAGAAAGTGAAGAGGAGCTAAAAAGCCTCTTGATGAAAGTGAAAGAGGAGAGCGAAAAAGTTGGCTTAAAGCTCAACATTCAGAAAACGAAGATCATGGCATCCGGTCTCATCACTTCATGAGAAATAGATGGGGAAACAGTGTCAGACTTTTCTTTTTTGGGCTCCAAAATGACTGCAGATGGTGACTGCAGCCATGAAATTAAAAGACGCTTACTCCTGGGAAGAAAAGGTATGATCAACCTAGATAGTATATTGAAAAGCAGAGACATTACTTTGCCGACAGGTCCGTCTAGTCAAGGCTATGGTTTTTCCTGTGGTCATGTATGGATGTGAGAGTTGGACTGTGAAGACGGCTGAGCATCGAAGAATTGATGCTTTTGAACTGTGGTGTTGGAGAAGACTCCTGAGAGTCCCTTGGACTGACTGCAAGGAGATCCAACCAGTCCATTCTGAAGGAGATCAGCCCTGGGATTTCTTTGGAAGGAATGAGGCAAAAGCTGAAACTCCAGTACTTTGGCCACCTCATGTGAAGAGTTGACTCATTGGAAAAGACTCTGATGCTGGGAGGGATTGGGGGCAGTAGGAGAAGGGGACGACAGAGGATGAGATGGCTGGATGGCATCATGGACTCGATGGACGTGAGTCTGAGTGAACTCCGGGAGTTGGTGATGGACAGGGAGGCCAGGTGTGCTGCGATTCATGGGGTCAAAAAGAGTCGGACATGACTGAGCGACTGAACTGAACTGAATTGTCAGTTAAGCACTGTTGGACTATTAGTTCTTAGGTTTTTCTAATGAGCAGACTGGGGCATCCCAGGTGGCTCAGTGGTAGAGAATCTGCCTGCCAATGCAGGAGATGCAGGTTCAATCCCTGGGTTGGGAAGATCCCCTGCAGTAGAAAATGGCAACCCACTTCAGCATTCTTACGTAGTAAAATTCCATGGAGCCTGGCAGGCTACTACATTCCATGTGGTCACAAAGAGCCAAACAGGAGTGACTGAGCATGCGTGAGTGAGCTAATAAAGCTCAGAATCAAACGTATGCCTGAAAATAAAGTATAATGTATCCAATGCCCATTTTCATCATTATCTCTAAAACGCAATAAATAAACCCCTGGCTCCTAAGGTTATACTTTTTTTTTTTCTTTTCTGTGTCTGCAACCATAGGATAACTAGTACTGGAGAGTGCCTGGCATACAGGAGAGGCTCACCAACTGTTGATTTCCATCCTTTTGCTCTCTAACTTCTTAATTGCATAGGACTGCTGAAAGGATTGCTTTGATCCAGAAAGCTTGCACAGCAGTGAGAAGGGAGTGCTTGGTTTTCGGCATCTTATTTAACTGCCAGGTGTAGAAACATCTTGCGAAGGAGAAAGTAGGGAGCTACATCTCCCTGGAAACCTTTTTGGTATTCTTAGACAAATCAGAAGAGCGGTGAATAGCCACTGATAATAATAACTCTCTAGGCACCACATGCCTTTGTCTTGCCAGAATGTTTTCAAATGATTGTCGGTCTTTGAGTTCTTCCATAAAGCAGTCCTCCTGTGATGAGTCAGTTTGCGGAAACACTACCACTTCTGGTATGATGGAGACTAAAGAAGGAAGATGAAACACAGTCTGGACACCAATTTAGTCAGAGAATTATTCAAATCACTGTCCTCTGCATTACTAGAACTGGCCCGCATGTCATCAGCATTGATGTCAAGATTGAAAAGATAGTTCTCTGCATGCACTGGTAACAGTGACCCTCTGAAATTAACATGTGATTAGAGTCACCTCGAAACTTGTTAAAAGTGGAAATCTCTGAGAAATTCTGATTTAGTAGTTATAGAGTAGAACTTACGACTCTGATGCAAGTGGCTCTTGGATTACTTTACAGTGTTTATATACAGTTGAGAAAATTTGGGGTCAGAAATGCTGTGTGATTTTCCAAAGATCACATAGGTAGAAATACAGAAGAACCAGGGTTTCAGAGATTCCAGAATAGTTTTTTTTTTTTTTTTAATGCCATCTACATTTATTACCTCTAACTCACAGTCGCCTCCAATTATCTAGGGATATAGGTCTCAAAAATTAACACAAATTTTTGTGTATGAATCAGCTGGGGAGCTTGTCAAAGTGCAGATTCTGACACAGTAGATCTGAGGAGGGGCCAGACATGCTGCATTTCTGACAAGTTCCTGGGAGATGCTGGCCTGATTGCCAGGATCTAGGACATGGCCAGGTATGGACTGAAATATTTAATGAAATGAGAGTTGGTCATGAGCTACAGTAAATGGACCTGACTTGTAGCCTCTACTGTGGATAACAAAGAGCAAATTGGAGGCTACTAGATAAATAAAAATAAAATTGAGTTGCTGAAAGGCCCAGGGGAATCAGTGAGTCTAAAATTAGGTGGTGGTCCTGAGTAAATCTCGCCTTGCCTTTTTCCCCTACTTTGGTGCAGTTTTCATGGTGATGTGTTTCTCTGGGAAGTGAGTGAGTCTGATGAAGGATTGCTTTGATCTAGAAAGCTTGCACAGATGCTTTTTCCTAGCGATATGAACAAAGTAGCAAGAAGTAGAGAAGATACATTAGAGAAATAGAACCAAAGCGTGGCTGGGATTAATGTGGATTTTTAAAGGTTCTGAAGTGACCTAAAAACAAAAGTGAAATGAAAAGCATTTATGTGTGTTCATAAGTACAGGTAACAGGTTTTCAAAAAATATCATAAAATTAGGTTATGGAAGTGAGATTATTAACCAGAGAAAGAAAAATGGACACATAAAATTACTTGCTACTTTTCCTGAAGTTTTCAAGACTAGTTATTTTACATCTTTTCAGAAAAGGGAAGAGAAATAAAAATTTGCATTGCAGTAGAAGTATTTTATTTGGCATAAGAGAGAAGTTCAGAGTCTCTAAAAGTCTGAAAATAGTATATCGGGGGAGGATATAGACACAACATTCCCAGAAATTTTTAGAAAGTGATGCTTCTTCTCTGAAAAACTTCAATGAATTAGGGTTGGAACTAGTATTATATGCCAGGCACTGGGCTGGGTGCAGGAATACTGCAATGATAAAAATGGTACTCGCACAGGAGACAGGAAACAGGTATGAAAACAGGTAACTGCAGAACAGTGGAATCAGTGCAGTCTTGGAACTGTGATCAAAATGTGGGAGTCAGTGGAAGAACTCTGTCTAGGACAGTCAGGGGAGTCTGGAGAAAGGATGTAATACCTAATATAAACATTGAAGAATCAGTAAGAGATGGTCCGGAAAAGTTTGTTAATATTCACTCAGTATTATTTATTGTTATAAAATGTGCATAATAGAAGATATCCTATGGAAGCTGGCAGTTCTAAGTTCAAATTCTACCCTACTGCTTTATGATTGTATAGACTTGGCCATATTATTTAACCTCTCTGAGCCTAGATTTTCTTATTTGAATAAGACTAAGGTATATACTATGAGGAAATAAATAACAATAAATGCATGCCTCCCAGTCTTCTAGATATGCCTGAATTCCAAGGTCCACAGATTTAGGGTCCCACTGGGATCCTGACGCATTTCTGAACACATGATCCTTTGGAATGAGGCTTCTCCTCTTGGGCTGACTTCTCTGTTCTAAAATTTCCATTTATTTCCTGGTCTAGATTTTCCCTTACGATACCTGTATTATGTTAAATAGTGCCCCCCACAGAATTCATGTCGATATAGAAACTTAGAATATGACCTTATTTGAAAGTTTAGAAAGGTCTCTACTTATGTAATGGGTTACATTACAATCAGGTTCCCAGGGTGAGGCTGATAGTAGAGAATCTGTCTGCCAATGCAGGAGATGCCAAGAGATGTGGGTTCACTCCCTAGGTCAGGAACATCCCCTGGAGTATGGCAACCCACTCCAGTATTCTTGCCTGGAAAATTCCATGGGCAGAGGACCTTGGCGAGCAACACTCCACAGGGTCGTAGAGAGTCAGACATAACTGAGCATGTGTGCACCACAGACTGAATTATGGTGGGCCCTCTGCCCACAAAATTCTCCAAGAAAAATACTGGAGTGGGTAGCCATCCCTTTCTCCAGGGGATCTTCCTGACCTGGGATTGAACCGAGGTTTCCAACACTGCAGGCAGATTCTTTACCATATGAACCGCCAGGGAAGCCCAACTACAGATGTAATTAGCTACCTTACAATTGATCGGAATAGACTGAATTAGGGCAGGCCCTAAACCCAACATGACTGGTGTCCCTGAAAGAAGAGGAGAAGCCACACAGAGAACCTGGGATGACCTCAGTGAAGACAGAGGCTTAACTAGAGTTATGCTCCACAAGCCAAGGAACACGGAGGATTGCTGACAACCACAGAAACTAGAAGCAAGAAAGGGTTCTTCTCTGGGCTGTGGAAAACCCTGGAGGAGACATGGCACTGCTGACACTGTGATTCTGGATTTCTAGCCTCCAGTACTGCAAAAAAATACATTTCTGTCTTTTCAAGCTGCCCAGATTGTGACACTTTATTATAGGTGAAGGGAAGGTGAAAGTGAAGTCGCTCAGTCGTGTCCAACTCTTTGCGACCCCGTGGACTGTAACCTACTAGGCTTCTCTGTCCATGGGATTCTCCAGGCAAGAATCCTGGAGTGGATTGCCATTTCCTTCTCCAGGGGATCTTCCCAACCCAGGGATCGAACCCAGGTCTCCCGCATTGGAGGCAGACGCTTTAACCTCTGAGCCACCAGGGAAGCCCACTTTATTATAAGCACCAAGAAAATAACACAACACCTATATGTCATCCACCTTCAGTTCGAGTCCCAAAGTCAGTTCTAAAGGTATGTGCTTGCTGTGCAGCATTTCGGCTTGACCGGGTTGCCTACCATGTTGCAGAATCCTCCTTGTGTGCATCTAATCAAGGAGGCGTAAGAGACACTTTTGTGCAAGCTTTAGGGGGCACAACTGTAATCGCAACGACCGCATAGTTTTTGTGCTCGGAAGGCTGAGCGGGGTCACTGGTCTTCTGTCACTCTGCACAGAGGCTCACGCCTGCTTGTCCACCCCTTGGTCTGTGACTGCTCCATCTTCCCCTGGTCCTTTTGCAGTTTCTCCAACTCCTAGCCAAGAGTGTGTCTGACCTTGTAAGAAGGATTCATTTTTCTCCTGCGGGGGACAGTGAGGTGCCATCCGCTGCCTCCACCCGGTGTCAGCTCGTCTTCTCTGCCCACTTTACATCCACCTTCCCTTCTGGGTCGCCTGCCCTCTGGATATCAAGCTCCAGCATTCAATGCAGAGACAATGGCTTTTCAGAGACTATTTACCAGCTCCCTCAATTTTGTAAGTCAAATCCCAGCAATGCATTGCTTTTCTGATTGGACCCTCACAGGTACAGGTACTCAGAGCTCCAGAGCTCCGTCCCAAGGTTTCAGGCAGTCTGTGCCTGTCTGCAGATGAGATGGCTGTATTTTCAAAATCCTCGCTCCCAAGATTCTTGAACACACCAGGTGAAATGCCAAGCGGTGCTGGGTTTGAACTTACCTATTGTGGTCTTCAGCTTCTGTGAATTCAGCAGCTCAGGATTAAGATCTCCCGTTTCCCCTGCCTCATGTTTGTGATATTTCTCCATGCTCTGGTACCAAAGAAAAAGAAAATGACAGTCAGTTACACTGCTTCCTTCTTCTCCTGTTAGTGAGAGAAGGAGGCCTCAGGTTCTGTTTTATGGAAGCTTTCTTAGCCTTGTGCAGGCCGACTTTGGCTCGCCTGAGCTTGGAGCACGGCTTCCGAAGCAGGGGGGCCTCAGAGGAGCCCTGCCTGTCAGTGACAGCCCCGTCCCTCCAGCTTAACCCTAGAGCTTTTCCCGAAAGCCAGACAGCATCCCTGGGAAGTCCTTGTGCTGATGGAAGAAGATGAATCGCGATGATAATGGACATCGAATTTTTTTTAAACTCCCATTCACTTTGTGCATCAAAGCTGGACATGACGTTAGCAGCTGGCTCTCCCGGCCGCTGCCTCATGCCAGCCCTGAGCTGGCTGTCCTAAGGCAGCCCACAGTGAGAACATCACACAATTATAATGAAGATCCTGGAATGGGATGAATGAGTCCATTCACTGCAAATAGAGAACTTGCTGTGGATGTTCAATTATGCGCATGGGAGGCCTCCAGGATCATGTAGTAGGGGAGGTGAAGTGGTGATATCAGCTTGGGAGAAGAAGGTTAGTATTAATATAAGCAAAAGGGGCCTTGCTGTTCTCAATTCACGCCGGCGTGTCAATGGAGTGCGGTCTGCAACCTGGCACTCTGCTCCGAACAGGCTGCTGATAACAGTCATTATTCACTGTCTCTAGAGGGTCCTTCTCCTCGGTGCTCGGGGCTAACTAACTAGCAGACAGCCCAGCTGGGCTAACCTTGACAGCCCAGCTCTCGCGTAGCAGCTCTGATTCCTTGATCATTCCTTTGGAATACCTGTGGTCTGTATATTTTTCTGCCTTTATTTACCTTGTGCTTTCTTCCAGGATATTTCTTGACTCTTTTCTACTTTGGGAACTCTTGTATTTTAAGAACTAGTTCAAATATTACTACATTTGACATCCTCAGGCAAAATAAAGAGTTTTTTTTTTTTCTGTCGTGTTCTTCCAGTATCTACTTTAAACATCTATTATTATCCACAGTAAAAGATTATGTAATTATTGACTGACCTGTCTAACCTAAAAATATTGAGTTTCTGTGGACTTGACTGATTCATCAGAATTTAGAAGAGTTTCTGGAATTAAAATGCAGAATTGATAGATTTGTTTGAAGAGAATTAAATAGTATTGGAAAGACAGCAATTGACTTGGCTGAAGGGCTTTCAATAAAGGGTTTGGGCACCTGGGTTCTAATCTTAATTTTGTTTATCACTATATGATCTTTGAATTACTAGCCAGAGTTGAGTGATACCAATAACTATGAGAAGCCTGAATTTCTTCTTGCCTTGATTTCTTCTTTTGTGCATTGACCAATGTGATATTTACTTTGATAGCTTTCAGTTGTGTCTGGAAAGTCAAATGAAATAAAAAATATACACCACTACCCACCTCCAGACAGCACTGAGCAATGATGGTTGTTACAAGTAACTTTCCTCATTTCTTCAGAGGCCACTAACTGTCTGACATGGGGCTGTCACACCAGGCTGACCTGGGCTGGGGCTGTGTTTCTCTGGCAGCTGTGATTGGTGGGGAGGAGGTCCAGTGAGGGTCAGTGGCTTCCAAGAGTTAGGAACATACTGTCCTATTTGTTGTGGGCTTTGGGCCTTCTTGGGGCTTCCCTGAAAGCTCAGTTGGTGAAGAATCGACTTGCAATGTGGGAGACCCTGGTTTGATTCCTGGGTTGGGAGGACCTGCTGGAGAAGGGATAGGCTACCCATTCCAATATTCTTGGGTTTCCCTTGTGGCTCAGCTGGTGAAGAATCTGCCTGCAATGCGGGAGACCTGGGTTTGATCCCTGGGTTGGGAAGATCCCCTGGAGAAGGGAAAGGCTACCCACTCCAGTATTCTGGCCTGGAGAATTCCATGGGGTCAGAAAGAGTTGAACACGACTGAGTGACTTTCACTTTCACTTTGGGCTTTCTTGCTCCTTCCTCTGTGCCAGAAACTTGGTAAAAATGGTAGTGATCAAGAGAAAGACATGAGCTTGAATTTCCAGGTTATTTAAATAGACTGAACTCCCCGAGAATAATCTCTTGAAGAATGTTTCTTGAGAGGCTCTGAAGTAACCCTTCAGAGGCACACTGAGGCACACTGTAGCTCTTCAGCATAAAGGTCTTTATGAGGGAGAGGGTCTGATTGCCCTGGAATGACACAGGGCCCTTCTTATGTCAGTCTTCCCAGATATGAGCTGACATGACGATTTTCTTTGGCAATTGGCTTCATTTGGTTCAGTTCAGTTCAGTCATGTCTGACTCTTCATGACCCCATGGACCGCAGCACGCCAGGCCTCCCTGTCCATCACCAACTCTCAGAGCTTACCCAAACCCATGTCCATTGAGTCGGTGATGCCATCCAACCATCTTATCCTCTGTCATCCCCTTCTCCTCCTGCCTTCAACCTTTCCTAGCATCAGGGTCTTTTCAAATGAGTCAGCTCTTCACATCAGGTGGTGAAAGTATTGGAGTTTCAGCTTCAGCATAGTCCTTCCAATGAATATTCAGGACTGATTTCCTTTAGGATGGAGTGGTTTGATCTCCTTGCAGTCCAAGGGACTTTCAAGAGTCTTCTCCAACACCACAATTAAAAAGCATCAATTCTTCAGTGCTCAGCTTTCTTTATACTCCAAATCTCACATCCATACATGACTATGGAAAAACCATAGCCTTGATTAGACGGACCTTTGTTGGTAAAGTAATATCTCTGCTGTTTAATATGCTGTCTAGGTTGGTCATAACTTTCCTTCCAAGGAGCAAGCGTCTTTTAATTTCGTGGCTACAGTCATCATCTGCAGTGATTTTGAGGCCCCCAAAATGAAGTCAGCCACTGTTTCCACTGTTTCTCCATCTATTTGCCATGAAGTGATGGAACCAGATGCCATGATCTTAGTTTTTTTAATGTTGAGCATTAAGGCAACTTTTTCACTCTCCTCTTTCATTTTCATCAAGAGGATCTTTAGTTCTTCTTCACTTTCTGCCATAAGGGTCGTGTCATCTGCGTATCTGAGGTTATTGATATTTCTCCTAGTAATCTTGATTCCAGCTTGTGCTTCAACCAGTCCAGCATTTCTCATGATGTACTGTGCATATAAGTTAAATAAGCAGGGTGACAATATACAGCCTTGACATACTCTTTTTCCGAGTTGGAATCAGTCTGTTGTTCCATGTTCAGTTCTAACTGTTGCTTCCTGACCTGTATACAGGTTTCTCAAGAGGCAGGTCAGGTGATTTGGTATTCCCATCTCTTTCAGAATTTTCCACAGTTTATTGTGATCCACACAGTCAAAGACTTTGGCTGCTGCTGCTGCTGCTAAGTCACTTCAGTCGTGTCCGACTCTGCAACCCCATAGATGGCAGCCCACCAGGCTCCCCCATCCCTGGGATTCTTCAGGCAAGAATACTAGAGTGGGTTGCCATTTCCTTCTCCAGTGCATGAAAGTGAAAAAGGAAAGTGAAGTCGCTCAGTCGTGTCCGACTTTAGTGACCCCATGGACTGCAGCCTACCAGGCTCCTCTATCCATGGGATTTTCCAGGCAAGAATACTGGAGTGGGGTGCCATTGCCTTCTCCAAAAGGCTTTGGTGTAGTCAATAAAGCAGAAATAGATGTTTTTATGAAACTCTCTTGCTTTTTTGATGATCCAGTGGATGTTGGAAATTTGATCTCTGGTTCCTCTGCATTTTCTAAAACAAGCTTGAACATATGGAAGTTCAGGGTTTACGTATTGCTGAAGCCTGGCTTGGAGAATTTTGAGCATTACTTTACTAGCATGTGAGATCAGTGCAATTGTGCGGTAGTTTGAGCATTCTTTGGCATTGCCTTTCTTTGGGATTGGAATCAAAACGGACCTTTTCCAGTCCTGTGGCCACTGCTGAGTTTTCCAAATTTGCTGGCATATTGAGTGCAGCACTTTCACAGCATCATCTTTTAGGATTTGAAATAGCTCCACTGGAATTCCATCACCTCCACTAGCTTTGTTCATAGTGATGCTTTCTAAGGCCCACTTGACTTCACATTCCAGGATGTCTGGCTTTAGGTGAGTGATCACACCATTGTGATTAATGGGTCATGAAGATCTTTTTTGTACAGTTCTTCTGTGTATTCTTGTCACTTCTTCTTAATATCTTCTGCTTCTGTTATGTCCATACCATTTCTGCACTTTATTGTGCCCATCTTTGCATGAAATGTTCCCTTGGTATCTCTAATTTTCTTGAAGAGATCTCTGGTCTTTCCCATTCTATTGTTCTCCCCTATTTCTTTGCATTGATTGCTGAGGAAGACTTTTTTATCTCTCCTTGCTATTCTTTGGAACTCTGCATTCAAACGGGAATATCTTTCTTTTTTTCCTTTGCTTTTTGCTTCTCTTCTTTTCACAGCTATTTGTAAGAACTCTTCAGACAACCATATTGCTTTTTTTGCATTCTTTTTCTTGAGGATGGTCTTGATTCCTGTCTCCTGTACAATGTCATGAATGCCCATAGATCATCAGACAGTCTGTCTATCAGATCTAGTCCCTTAAATCTATTTGCAACTTCCACTGTACAATCATAAGGGATGTGACTTAGGTAATACCTGAAAGGTATAGTGGTTTTCCCTACTTTCTTCAATTTCAGTCTGAATTTGGCAATAAGGAGTTCATGATCTGAGCCACAGTCAGCTCCTGGTCTTGTTTTTGCTGACTGTGTAGAGCTTCTCCATCTTTGGCTGCAAAGAATATAATCAGTCTACTCTCAGTGTTGACCATCTGGTGATGTCCACGTGTAGAGTCTTCTCCTGTGTTGTTGGAAGAGGGTGTTTTCTATGACCAGTGCATTCTCTTGGCAAAACTCTATTAGCCTTTGCCCTGCTTCATTCTGTACCCCAAGGCCAAATTTGCCTGTTACCCCAGGTGTTTCTTGACTTCCTACTTTTGCATTCTAGTCCCCTATAATGAAAAGCACATCTTTTTTTTGGGTGTTAGCTCTAAGAGATCTTGTAGGTCTTCACAGAACTGTTCAAATTCAGCTTCTTCAGCATTACTGTTAGGGGGATAGACTTGGATTACTGTGATATTGAATGATTTGCTTTGGAAACGAACAGAGATCATTCTGTCATTTTTGAGATTGCATCCAAGTGCTGCATTTTGGACTCTTTTGTTGATTATGATGGCTCCTCCATTTCTTCTAAGGGATTCTTGCCCACAGTAGTAGATATAATGGTCATCTGAGTTAAATTCACCATTCCAGTTCATTTTAGTTCTCTGATTCCTAAAATGTCAAAGTTTACTCTTGCCATCTCCTGTTTGACCACTTCTAATTTGCCTTGATTCATGAACCTAACATTCCAGGTTCCTGTGCAAAATTGCTCTTTACAGCATCAGACCTTGCTTCCATCACCAGTCACATCCACAATTGGTTGTTGTTTTTGCTTTGGCTCCATCTCTTCATTCTTTCTGGAGTTATTTCTCCAGTGATCTCCAGTAGTGTATTAGAGATACCCTACATCCAAGGTCAGTAGCCATGGCTGTGGGGCGCTGGAGTGGCGAGTGGCCTAGAGGTGCTACCCCACGTCCAAGGTAAGAGAAATCCCAGTAAGACAGTAGGTGCTGAGAGAGGGCATCAGAAGGCAGACAGGCTGAAACCACAATCACAGAAAGTAACCAACCTAATCACACGGCCCACAGCCTTGTCTAACTCAATAAAACTATGAGCTATGCCGTGTAGGGTCACCCAAGATGGACCAATCATGGTGGACAGTTCTGACAGAATGTGGTCCACTGGAGAAGGGAATGGCAAACCACTTCAGTATTCTTACCTTAAGAACCCCATGAACAGTATGAAAAGGAAAAATGATAGGATACTGAAAGAGGAACTCCCCAGGTCGTTAGGTGCCCAATATGCTGCTGGCCTCATTATAACCCAGGATGAACTAAAAGGCAGGTAAAAACGGCCTCTGGTGTCTCCACATCCCCTTATGTCCTTTCTCCAACATTGTGGTAGGTGCTTTTCCCTTACTTGGTAACATGCAGGGGCCTTATTTTATCACTTAGCTGTCCAAAAATCACTGCTTCCTTTTTTCCTTTTCTCGAAAAGAATTAGTGGTTTATTCTTTTAATTATTAAAAATTCTCACTTTTTAATGAATTGATATCTCTTTCTTCTCTGACTCCAGGATTTTATTGGAGGTTCAGTTCAGTTCAGTTCAGTTCAGTCGCTCAGTCGTGTCCGACTCTTTGCGACCCCATGAATCTCAGCACGCCAGGCCTCCCTGTCCATCACCAACTCCCGGAGTTCACTCAGACTCATGTCCATCGAGTCAGTGATGCCATCCAGCCATCTCATCCTCGGTCGTCCCCTTCTTCTCCTGCCTCCAATCCCTCCCAGCATCAGAGTCTTTTCCAATGAGTCAACTCTTCGCATCAGGTGGCCAAAGTACTGGAGTTTCAGCTTTAGCATCATTCCTTCCAAAGAAATCCCAGGGCTGATCTCCTTCAGAATGGACTGGTTGGATCTCCCTGCAGTCCAAGGGACTCTCAGGAGTCTTCTCCAACACCACAGTTCAAAAGCATCAATTCTTCAGTGTTCAGCCTTCTTCACAATCCAACTCTCACATCCATACAATATAGCACAATTTCAAAGTAGACTATAGTGATACAAACTGCCGGGGAATGTTATTTTCTGATAATTCCAATATCTGTGCTAATTAATTGCTGTAGACATCTGCACATTTGACTGTGATGTGTTTTGTCAGAGTTTTAGTGATTTGTCCTGTGTCTATAAAGAAGTGGTGAACTTCAAACACTCTCCAAATGGAGGCTTTTAAAATCAGGACACAATTCATGCCTCTAGGGTGAGTCAAAACAAGGTGATCATTAGATTTGGGGGTGGGGGCAGTGGTAGCTATAAGATAAAAGGAGCAGATTTTGTTTTGCTTTCATATTAATAACACAGATGGTGGCACTAGTGAATACAGTCATATCTTAATAAATTATAGTTACACTGGCAGCAACAAAGAAACTTAGAATGAATACAGAGCAAATAGACACTTCATAAAGTAATGAGAGTTGCCCTTAACATGATGAGTTTTCAACCAGTCAAGGAAAAATAAAGTTTGCTAATGAGAGATGATAACCTTAAATATGGCACGTGGAGTGAATTCACACATTAGGTACAGAAAAAAAAGAAAAAAAGGAGTTTTCTAGTTATAAACATAAGATACATTTGTATCTCATTAGTGAAAAATAAAAGTTACTAATAGGTGATAACCTTGCTGTATCAGTGATATCAAGAGTGCCTTAATTATTGTAATGCTGTAGAAGTGCCTTCCATGTATGTTAGCGAAATAGACTAAAAACACTCCTCTGTGAAAATGAATGATTTCTTGCTCTTCCCTTCATTTAAAGCAGTAATAAACACCTGGCGTGTGCTCACCCCTGCTCTCTTTTTGTCCAGCTCTTCCCTCCATTTCACGGACTCTTAGCTGGAAAGGGTCACCTTGTTCATTCACTCATCTGATGCTTGGATGCTTTCCAAAGGAGAACAAGCAGAAGCGCTTGGGCAGCTCTGGTGATTGACCCCCTGAAGCGCCCGCTCTGTGCTCGGATGCCCCTGACCGCTCAGAGTTCTCCTGCTCTGCATCTCCTTTGCACCCAGTCCTGACTCTGCTTGCTGGGGCTGCACGGAATAGTGCCAACACCTCTTTGAAACGACAGCCCTTCACGTAGTCATCAAGCCATGTAGAACCTTTTTTTCCTCCGACTAAACACCCTGCATCTTTCTATCATTCCTCACAAAACAAAGTCCAGACTCTCTTCACCATTTGGCCACTTTCTCCTGTCCATATACTTCTTAGATGCAGCATCAAAATGAAATGCAACTCTAGAAGTGGCATAACCATGCAGAATAAGACTGCAAGTTTTCTTAATTTTTATAAACGTAAACATGTTCATTCTGCTTGGATTCAAATTAACCCTTTCTAAGTCATATGAGATTGATTGAAATCAGTGATTTAAAAAAAATCATAGTGCTTCTACACCATGGCTGCACCTCATCCTGTCCTTGTACAGCTGTTTATATGGATCCACACGTCAGATGGTGACCACAGCCAGGAAATTAAAAGAATGCCTGTTCCTTGGAAGAAAAGCTATGACAAGCCTAAATAGCATAATAAAAAGTGGAGACATTATTTTGCTGACAAAAGTCTGGTTAGTCAAAGCATGGTTTTTCCAGTAGTGATCTATGGATGTAAGAGTTGGACTGACCATAAAGAAGACTGAGCACCAAAGAAATGATGCTTTCAAACTGTGGTGCTGGAGAAGACTCGAGAATCCCTTGGACTGCAAGGAGATCCAACCAGTCAGTCTTAAAGGAAATCAACCCTAATGTTCATTGGAAGGACTGATGCTGAAGCTGAAACACCAATACTTTGGCCACTTGATATGAAGCACCGACTCATTGGAAAAGACCCTGATGCTGGGAAAGATTGAAGGCAGGAGGAGAAGGGGACAACAGAGGATAAGATGGTTGGATGGCATCACTGACTCAATGGATTTGAGTTTGAGCAAACTCTGGGGGATGGTGAATGACAGGGAAGCCCAGTGTGTTATAGTTCAAGGGGTTGAAAAGAGTCAGACATGACTGAGTAACAGCATGTCAGGCCATTTTATTTCTACTAATCTTCATTTTGGGCTTCCCTGGTGGTTCAGACAGTAAAGAGTCTGCCTGCAATGCTAGAGACCTGGGTTTCATCCCTGGGTTAGGAAGATCCCCTGGAGAAGGAAATGGCAACCCACTATGGTATTCTTGCCTGGAAAATTTCATAGATGGAGGAGCCTGGTGGGTTACAGTCCATGGGGTCGCAAAGAGTCAGACATGACTGAGCAACTAACTTTACTAACATTCATTTTGGGGTTGATTTATTATTTCTACCTATTACACTCTTTTCAAAGAACTTTCAGAGTATGACAGAAATGTGGAGATCATCCAATCCAACATCAAACAAAGATGCAAAGCCATTGACTCCAATGAATGATAGTTGGAGTCCCTGAGGTTTCACTGTCTCCTCTTCTCTGTCTTGGTCTCTTGTGATAATCTCTGTACTTCCAGCAACATTGCTTTTTCCCTCTGGTGTTGAGGGCCTTTAATGGACTGGAACCTGGTGATCTGGAGTCGACCGATAAGAAAGTAAAGGAGAGAAAAAGAGGCTAATATTCCTTGGTTTATGCAGAAAGCCAATAAAGCCCCTGCCTAGGGCTTGCTCTGTTCACGAAGGCCTCAGGCGCCCTCTCAATGGGGTGAAGGTGCAGAGCGCCTTCTTGTGAGGGTCTTAGAAGCCCAGACAGGAAAGTGAACTCAGAGAGCCTCTGAGCTCCTGGGGATCAGCCTGAAAAAGAGAGAGAAGGAGAGAGAGAGAGAGAGAGAAAGAAAGACAAGGGGACCAGAGCTCTGATGGAGCAAAGGTGTTTTAATCAACATGGTGTGGGCATATATACTGTCTTACAAGGTAGTTATTCTCAGCAAAGATAAAGATTAAAATTCCAGACTTACAAAACAAAGGCGATCCATATTAAAGAGAGAGAGTTGTAAACAATCTCTTTTACTGTATGGTTCACAAGAAGGAAGAGGGTACTTATCACCCTATAGAAAAGCTAATAAAGGAAATGCCTGGATTCCTCAGTCCTGGGAGAGGCTTTCCTCTCCTCTTAATTCCTGAGTGTTCAGGAATTAACAAGGAACAGAGAATTCCTGACAGATCCAAAACAGCACACAGGAAGCCTCCTGTTAAATGCTTCCTGACACTCTGGGTTATTGAATGACTGATTTTAAGAGCCCAGTAGCTTTCCTTTGGGCTTCCCAGGTGGTGCTAGTGGTATAGAACCTGACTGCCAATGCAGGACACATAAGAGATGTGGGTTCGATCCCTGGATTGACAAGATACCCTGGAGAAGGGAATGACTACCCACTCCAGTATTCTTGCCTGGAGAATCCCATGGACAGAGGAGCCTGGTGGGCTACAGTCCATGGAGTCGTAAAGAGTCAGACACGACCGAAGCGACTGAGCATGAATGAACGCAGCTTTCATTTGGATCACTACGGTAAAGCATTATTGTGAAAAGATACTTTCTTGTTTCCTTTACAGAAGAAGTCCTAAAATGACATCCTTTTCCTGCCTGAGATCTAGCGTTCCACTGACATTTGGGGAGACAAATTTAATGATCTCAGAGTAAGTGCTGATACCTCAAATTGCAGATGCTTTAATAACAGTAACAATAAAAAAGATGAACCTTCTCACTGTGTTGGATTTCAGGAAATGTTCATTCTAATCCTAGCAGTATCTCCTTGGGCAAGTGAGCTCATCTCTCAGAGCCTCAGCTGCTGGAAAGAAAAGAGCCAGATTGTGTTTTGTGACCTCACACCTAATGCTTGGCTACATGTAGAAACGCCTCATCAAGGGAGCAAGTTTAAAATTTCATCATTAGAAACTGAGTTCTCTGTGCTAAGGCAGGAGGTCTCCTTTCAAGTCCAAATACTCCATGGGAAAATTTACACGTTTAAATTAGTTGCTAGTACTGCAGAGCACTGCTTCCTGGAAGGTGCCCAGTGGAACAGTTAGTGAAGGAAGCTCTGAACGGGGTGAAATTAATAGCAGGAAAGTGTAGGTGGGAGAGAGCTGAGAAACCACCCTGGGAAATGGAAGGCCTCATGCGCTTCATGGGGAGTCTGCAGGGAGACTTAGAAGCTGTGAGCCCAAGTATGGGAGGATGAAGACAAATTACTGTAGGAGCTGGAAGGGAATTAAGGAGATCACCTTGTCCCATCCTTTCATTTTCCAGATGAGGAGACTGAACCCGAGGTTGCCAGCTGTAAGTGGCGGGTCAGGTGTCTGGTTCCTGTGCAGTGCATTTCCTCTCAATCATGAAGACAAGCTGCACCATTTCGCCTGAAACGGCTTGCTCTCAGGGTCCAGGACCATGCAGAGTGAGCAAGATTGGTGAGGTGGTTACCGCAGTCTCTCTGGGAGTGGAAAAGCCTCTTCCTGAGGCTGCGTGACCATGCTCTCAGCACCACCCAGGTCAAGACGCCAGTGCAGCCGCCTCTGCGGAGATGGCAGAGACCTCACGGTCGAGCGCTCTTAGGTGCCTGTCTGGGGAGGCCGATGGCACCGATTAACTGGGCTCCAAGTCCTGCTCGAGGACATTCACGGAACGATTCTGCAGCTGAACATGTAGTCCCAGATGAGGACAGATGTCACCAATCAAATGGCTCCTAGACGAGGGGAGGACGCTCATGGAGTGAAGGGTGAAAGCCTTTGGGGAGGGGGAAGGGGCTCCATGGCCTTTGCTCCCTCCCAGGGCACGGGCTGAGAACTCTCAGTATTAGCATTTGCAGGTTTTGTTCCTGAAAGGTTGCCATTTTTTGATTTTTCTTGAAGCTGCAAGCTTGCTCATGGTGGCTGAATAATCACTGGTCACCTCCTTCTACCATCCTGGATCTCATTGAAAGGAAGGCCTCTTAGGATGACACTCTACCGCTCCTCACTCCCCAACCTAACTCTGCAAAATGAGAGTCAAGGGCAGCCCTCTATGGTGGTGCTTCTTAAACACACAGGGTGTATGAATCACCTGGGCATCGTAAAATAATGCAGATTCGAACTCAGCAGGTCTGGGGTGGAGCCCGAGGTTCCGTCTCCCAGACAAGCTCCCAGGAGACGCTGATGGTGCAGCTCCGTGGACCACTCTTTTGCGTGGCGAGGTAGAGTTCCCGCTCAGCGTCAGCCTGACAGGGGGAGGCGCTGGTGAGGTCTGCTTGGATGGCCTCTCCCCGCTCCATTCCTAGGAGTGTTTAACCAGGACCTTCCTGGGCCCAGGGGGAAAATGATTGAGCCTATTAGGCACTAGCAGTGAATATAGTTCTTTGCCCCTAAGCCTCCTTAATCAAATCTGCAATATTTGTGGGTGGGACTGTTTGCTTTCACAGACACCCTGCACTTGCCCACAGTAATTAGGTAATTGAATTGCAAACAGTAATTAGCTGCCTAACTGCCTGCTTGTTCATGCAGGTATCCAATTTGCTTTTGAAATGTGGTTTATACTGGTGAAAGTGGAAGCTGCCTAGAAAGACTCCAGGCACGATTGGGAAGATCCACTGAAAATCCCATCCTAAGTGAGTGGCTGCTGCCTCCCTCTCCTATTTATATATATATTTTAAAATTTTCTCCCTATTTTAGTTACTCTGATTACATTTTTCTCTTCAGATTTGGAGAATCTGAGTTCTATTGTGTTACTTAGGAGAAAGGAGAGGTGGTATTGGATGCACGCTTTCGTGTCTTTGGGATAAAATTAAAAAGTAAGTGTTGTGCAATAGAGTGACAGCTGGTCTGCTGCTTTCTTAGTGAACTGACAAGCTTGTTTACTTCCCGAGAGCTTGTCTCTCTGCTCAGCCCATCAGAAAACAGGTGAGGGCTTCTGCTGCTGTACCTGCGGGATGCATGTTCCACGTCGTGGCCCCACAAACACGGCTCTCTTTAAACCTGTGCTTATTTTCATAAAAAGAAAAAAGCTTAGAAATCAGAAACATCTGCTTCTCTGATGAAATGAGTTTGTGTCCAGGCTTCCCAAGAAGCTTCCGTGAGGACATGAGGCGATTCCCCCCACCCCTTTTGAAATTGTTATTTGTTTTAAAATATGTCTCTCAATTCTGTCTTCCCACCCACCTCTAATGTCTAAGACTGGACTCTCCTGTATCCTGGCCATGTGTCTCTGAGCGTCTGGGCATGGAGGTTGGTAAGGTTATCTAATTCACATCACACTCTAGAGTGCTTGGGAAGTTGCTTCTAAGGGATGACCTTGAACATACTGACCTACAAAACAGTGTTCAGCTAAGCCAGCCTATCCTTTCTAAAGGTAAAATCTTTGAAACCCACAATAATTCCAAGTGTAGAACAACAGAGAGCTTGGTTAGAAGAGTGTTATCTTTGTAAACTACATTATGATAGTATTCATTTACCCATGCTGCATTTTCGGTCTTTTCATTTCTTTCATGTAACAATAGTTTTGACTAGATTTTTGCATGCGGTGGCTCAGATGCTAAAGTGCCTGTCTGCAATGCAGGAGACCTGGGTTCAATCCCTGGGTTGGGAAGATCCCCTGGGGAAGGCAATGGCACCCCACTCCAGTAGTCTTGCCTAGAAAATCCCATGGATGGAGGAGCCTGGTAGGCTACAGTCCATGGGGTCGCAAAGAGTCGGACACGACTGAGCTACTTCACTTTCTTTGCATGAGGGTTAAATTTTTAGGAAAAGTATCTTTCAAAAATCCCCTCTTTTTTAAAAGAATGATTGACACAAAACCCACTGTGTAGAGTCCAACTTTAAAGGATGTATATAAAACCTGGAGAAGGAAATGGCAACCCACTCCAGTATTCTTGCCTGGAAAATCCCATGGACGTAAGAGCCTGGTAGGCTACAGCCCATGGGGTCACAAAAGGATATATATAAAAGAGAACATAAAAACATTTAAGCTAGATTGTTGAAATCCATTTAGTTTTAATTTTATTATGAAGTATATTGAAGGCTGTTACTGAGCTTTTGGAGGTAGGTGGAAATCTGAGATGTCACCAGTACAAAATGAAAAGGAATGAAAACTAAGGGCAATTTTATATTCAGTGTAAAAGGATAAAATTTACAAAAAATATGATTTTTTTGAAATAATAATGAAGTAATTTTTAGGTTAAGATGAGAAATTAGAAGATTAATGACTGTTGCTCATATAATATAAAGAGATAAGTTTTATATTTTTAAGGTTCTCCCTACTTTTTTTCTCAGATTTTTCAACAGGCACTAAAAGAGTCCCTAATATTGCTCTTTCTATAACAGGGGCTGCAAAGATTCCTGAGGATTAGGGGTTTAACTTTTGCTCCCTTTCTTTGGTGAGAAGGGAGTGTGCTTTCCCAAGGTATTACTGTGAGAACAACACTGAATTTGGTTTTTCCCTTCCATGCCTCCTGGAGCTGCCTTCATTTGGGCTTCCTAGTTCTCTGCTGGACCATGGCAACCCCATTGGATGAGGTGTCCCTCCATCTTTTTTCTCTTCTGTGCACACTGTCCACACTGGCACCAAGATTATTTCTTTAAAAAAATCATTCCATACTCTGAAGGGTTCCTGCTGCTCAGAGTTAAAATCCATACACAGCCTGGCTCCTATCTTGTTAGGGAAATCTTGTCAGCAGCTCTCTGCCTGGCCATGCGCCCAGCAGCCTTGTCATGATCAACTTCTCAACCTTCCCTGAATTTATGTCTCTCCTTACACCCTGTCACCTGGTTCAGTGGACAAGGACTCAGACCAGGATGAAAACAGGGACCAGTTGTAGGGTATGGTCCAAGCTCAGGTAGAAGGGAAGAAATTATGGGTAGATAATTGGGACTGATTATACTTTAATCCTTTCAAAGGTTTATTGAGTAGAAAGAACACTTGTCTAAATAAGCTCTGTGCATAGCAGTTATCCATAGCACATTGCTTTATAACCAACATTCAAGGAATTATATTAGCCTCCTGGCTACAGAGCATATGGAAGTCCAGATGGGTGTAGGTTTTTTTCCCTTTTCATTTTGTTCCACTTGTGCTGACACTATCAGATTTTCCATCTCCAGAGTCATAGCTTGTACTTGTAAATAGTGGGTTCAGTGGAAAAGAAGAAGGGAAGGTACAAAATGTGTTTTATGAGGAAAGAACAGAGTTCACCTTCCTTCTTAATGTCTGGTAATAACATGGGTATCCATGACGATCAGCTCCTCTCTGGCAGAAAAAATTCAAGGTTTGGTGATCTTTAGGAAATAGTCCTTTTAGAATGTCTGCAGCTTCACAGAGCTGAACGAATCTACCGGTTGAGTGAAATTTTCCCTTTAGATAATTTATAATCTGAGAATGCCTTTCTGGAAACAGCATCCAACCTTTGATTTTGCTTATTCTCTCTTCTCTCCCTTGTAACCCACAGGGCAGGGCAGGACGGGACAGAAGATCTTTCAACAAAGTGGAATAACCTTCATTTCCAGGAAGCTGGAGAGAGGAGGGCCAGGGGAGCCGAGCTGGTACTAAGATTCCTCTTGCTGTTGGGAGAGATCTCTAATGATTCTTCCCTGGGAATCCCAGCAAATGAAGGGAGCTCAGCAGTCCTAAGAGCAGGAAACAGGACCTAGAAGGCACACAGACCTTACGTCTGCATGTGATCGAGTGCTGTGCTCAGTCATGTCCGACTCCTTTGCAACCCTATGGACTGTAGACCTGCAGGCTCCTCTGTCCATGGGATTTCTCAGACAATACTGCTGGAGTCGGTCGCCTTTTCCCCTTCCAGGGTATCTTCCCCCAGGGATTGAACCCACATCTCCTATGTCTCCTGCATTGCAGGTGGATGCTTGCCTCTGAACCATGGCAATGGTTGCAATAAAAATACATGTGGACACGGTTGCTTTTCAGTCATTATCCTGTAACTTACATTGTAAGTGAGCACATGTTCACCTGCTAATTAGGACATTTTGTGAGAAATATAATAAATGTCAGATATTTTGTTAGAAGAAACAAGATTTACCCTGTACTGTAGAGAGTGAAAAAGCATGTAAGCCCTTACTGCTAGCTGGCTGCACTCCTGTGAAGGCTCTTCCTTGATTGGTATTCAGATGAATCAAACCAAAAGCAAAGCTGATCAATGAAAGTCCATCTTGTTTAGAGTTGTCTCCTTCAACTAGTTAATGAGACAACACAGAGCAGTGGGGAGAAAAGTGAAAACCTGTGAGTGATAAGCTCAAACTGCCTTTCTCCTAGCAAGAATGGGCAGGCAATTTGAATCAGATTACTTGGAAAAGCCAAAGGCAGTGATTCAGGAAGCAAGCAGCTTGCTTGACCTGTGACTGGGGTAGCTCTGGAGCTGCCTCTAAAGAAGGAGGTATATTCACTCATCAGCAGGCTCTAATGAGAGTTGATACTTGAACAACACAGTTTGAAGTGCACGAGTCTGCTTAGTCATGGACTTTTTCAGTAGCAAATATTGCAGAACTACATGATGCGTAGTTGGTTGAGTCCACGGGTATGGAACTGTGGATATGGGAAAAGGCATACACAGAGGGGCCAACTATAAGTTATGTACAGATTTTCTAGTGTGTGGAAAGTCAATGGCCCTAAGGCCTGTGTTGCTCCAGGGTCAACAGTATGATGTATGCCTAAAACTGGGGAAATCTAGTGAATGTGGTTTATATCTGTTTTGATAGGGGTCACTGCTGAGAGATATAAGCAAGGGGAATGATAGAGGACAACCTATTAGATATATATAATTCAGGCAGCTCTTGATTATACCAAACATTGCTAGGCAGGGTTTCAAAATCTCCCAATGGACTCTGTATTCTAGTTTGAGGTTTCTAAAGCCTTGACTCTCATTATCCACATTGCATTTCCTCTTCATTTCAAGAGTAGGAGGGAGAGACGGGCAGCCTCATGCGCTGCAGGGGGGATGCCACGTTAACAATCCATATTGTGCTCAGTCTTCTTTCACCAGGCAGATCACACTGTTGTAGCTTGTGCAGTTGAATAAGATGTTGCCTGCATCCATCCTTCAAGTGGGAAAAATATGCAAACTTTATGACCAGTGGAGTCATGATCACTGAGCTCAATAGATGATGCCCATCTTTTGCTGTTATGGGCAGAGTCGTTTCACTTCATAATTCATTCACCGAGGTCCTACTACCCAATATCTCAAAAGATGACTTTATATGAAGATTAGACCTTTGAAGAGGTAGCTAAATTAAAATTAGGGTGTTAGGATGGGCCTTTGAAATCTGGCTCATGTCCTTAGAAGACTCGGATGCAGAGAGAGAAAGAGAGACACTAGGGGTGTGCATGCAAGGAGGGACCACGTGAGGCCACAGCGAGAAGGGGGCCATCTGCAAATCAGGGGAGAGGCTTAGAACAGACTCTTCTTTCATGGTCTTCTGAGGAAGCCAACCCTGCCAGAATCTTGACCCTGAAATTTCAGCCTCCAGAACTGGGAGAAAATTAACTTCTGTTGTTTCAGCCACCCACTCTGTGGTTTGTTATGCAGGTCCTTGCAAAGTAACATACTTGACTTTGTACTGTTTGAATATTCTGTGGTCCAGTAACTTGATGGGCTAAACTTTCAAAGGAGATGAACTTTACTTTTCCCTGGTTTCCACTCAGACAGTAGCTATTTCTCCATTGCTGCTCATGGTCACCAACCTGAACACTATGTATACTACTTGGTAATCTCTCAAGCCCAAGGAGGCACTGTTAACTTGTCTCACATGGACTGAGTTCTTTAAGACTACAATCTGAAAAGTCTGCTAATATTTGATATTTTAATATTGACATACTTGAAGAGAGGACTAGGAAATAAATGACCACTTCAGAGCTGTTCTGGCTCAGTGATCCACAAGCATACTTTGAAAGGACTTTGATCTTCTCCAAGGCTCTATGTAAATTCAAAGTACAAAGTATTTCTAAAATATCATCTGTGATTAAAATTTTTTATATTGCATGTGGAGGGAAATCACATAGATAATATTTAATAATCAGGAGATTGACATGCAAATCACCATTGTTTGTAAAAGCTCACTGATGCAAAGATGTAATTTTCTCTCTCCTCCCTAAACCAGTAAGAAAGCAAATAACAACCTTCTTGTAGTCCTGTGGTTAACAGATTGAAGACTTGTGTTGGGGGATATTAGAAATGCTTTTTTTTCTGGAGCTTTCTGGTTGATAAAGTGTTAGATAATGCAAGCGTTTTACCGAAATTCATTTCCTCTGCTTAATGACTAATTGCAGCGAAATACACATGGCTTCAAAAATAATGTCCTTTCTATTTGATTTTTCCTTCTGATTCTTATATTTAAAATTCCAGTTGTGCTAGAAATCATGATATGTCTAACACTTTTTGAAAATTATATAGATCAAAAGAGAAAGCATGTTCACGAAAGCTTTGATAGTTTCCTTCTAATAAACCCCCTTTTAGACACTTTAAATTTATACAGAAAAGTAATGTTCAGTTGGGAAATGCTCAGATATTGTGCTTTAAAGCTTAATTTATATGATCAGCTTGATTCACATGGTGCACATTATCCCTAACTTGTTGGCAGAGGGAAAAATTTAGCTTGATAATATTTTATACACTTTGTGAAAAGAAAATATGCTTATTAGGGAACCCAGGAGGCAATGCTGAGCTGCTGCTAGTACAGGTACTAGCCCAGTGTGTGCTCAGTTGCTGTGATTGGGCGAGGAAGATCTCTGTCTGTCCAATTTTCTGCTGCTCTAGTCCCTAAGAGATCACTAATTCGTTTCTTATTCTACAGCCAAATCCAATAGCAACATAAGACAACATCTGTGTTCAATGGGTATATTTTGGCCAGCTTACATTAAATAATTCATTACAAATGTTTGTAGGCTGAAATTAGCCTTTATTAAATATAGAAGCAGGCATCATTACCATTCCCTGATGTGTACAGTCAACCCCTTATATGGTTCCTCTCTCCAAGTGCTGTTGTCAGGACTTTACACTTTTTTTAAGCATTTCATACTCACCAAGTTTTCTGGATGGAACTGTGTCCCTCTAAGAAGGCACTGTATTTCATACTCCCCCAGTTTTATGGGTGGGGCTCTGTCCCTCCAAGAAGACATTACATTTTTAAAGCATTTCATACTCCCCCAGTTTTCTGGGTGGGGCTGTGTCCCTCTAAGAAGACGCTACATTTTTAAGCCCTGGGACCTGTGCACGTGTGCTCAGTCACTCCAGTCATGTCCAGCTCTGCACCAAAGGCTCCAACCCGCATCTCTCAGGTGTCCTGCATCGGCAGGCGATTCTTTTCCACTAGCGCCCCTGGGAAGCCCAGGATCTTCAGATTATCAAGTTAAGGTGAAATCATCAGGGTGGGCTTGAATCCAGTATAACTGGTGTCCTCAGAAAAGGGTAAATTTGGACACAGAAATAGACACACACAGAGAGACTCTGACAGGGAGGACAGTGCGGAGCCGCAGGAAGGACGCCATTGATGAGCCCAGGAGGCCAGGAGAGAGGTCCGGAACAACTCTCTCTCACAGTCTTCAGAAGGATGCAACCCTGCTGATACTTGGATCCCAGACCCACGAAGCGGTACGTTTCTGTTGTTTAATTGACTCAGTTTGTGATTCTTTGTTAAAGCAGCCTTAGGAAACTCACGCACTAACTGATATTAAGTCTACTATACCAGGTTACTGATATTAGTCTACTATACTTCACATCCTGGAATGTGAAGTCAAATGGGCCTTAGAAAGCATCACTACGAACAAAACTAGAGGAGGAGATGGAATTCCAGTGGAGCTATTTCAAATCCTGAAAGAAGATGCTGTGAAAGGGCTGCAGTCAATATGCCAGCAAATTTGGAAAACTCAGCAGTGGCCACAGGACTGGAAAAGGTCTGTTTTCATTCCAAGCCCAAAGAAAGGCAATGCCAAAGAATGCTCAAACTGCAATACAGTTGCACGCATCTCACACGCTAGTAAAGTAATGCTCAAAATTCTCCAAGCCAGGCTTCAGCAATACGTGAACCATGAACTCCCTGATGTTCAAGCTGGTTTTAGAAAAGGCAGAGGAACCAGAGGTCAAATTGCCAACATCCGCTGGATCATGGAAAAATCAAGAGAGTTCCAGAAAAACATCTATTTATGCTTTATTGACTATGCCAAAGCCTTTGACTGTGTGGATCACAATGAACTGTGGAAAGTTCTGAAAGAGATGGGAATACCAGACTACCTGACCTGCCTCTAGAGAAACCTATATGCAGGTCAGGAAGCAACAGTTAGAACTGGACGTGGAACAACAGTTTGGTTCCAAATAGAAAAAGGAGTACATCAAGGTTGTATATTGTCACCCTGCTTATTTAACGTATATGCAGAGTGCATCATGAGAAACACTGGGCTGGAAGAAACACAAGCTGGAATCAAGATTGCCGGGAGAAATATCAATCACCTCAGATATGCAGATGACACCATCCTTATGGCAGAAAGTGAAGAGGAACTAAAAAGCCTCTTGATGAATGTGTAAGAGGAGAGTGAAAAAGTTGGCTTAAAGCTCAACATTCAGAAAACAAAGACCATAGCATCTGGTCCCATCACTTCATGGAAAATAGATGAGGAAACAGTGGAAACAGTGTCAGACTTTATTTTTTGGGGCTCCAAAATCACTGCAGATGGTGACTGCAGCCATAAAATTAAAAGACGCTTACTCCTTGGAAGAAAAGTTATGACCAACCTAGATAGCATATTCAAAAGCAGAGACATTACTTTGCCAACAAAGGTCTGTCTAGTCAAGGCTGTGGTTTTTCCAGTGATCATGTATGGATGTGAGAGTTGGACTGTGAAGAAAGCTGAATGCCGAAGAACTGATGCTTTTGAACTGTGGTGTTGGAGAAGACTCTTGAGAGTCCCTTGGACTGCAAGGAGATCCAACCAGTCCATTCTGAAGGAGATCAGCCCTGGGATTTCTTTGGAAAGAATGATGCTAAAGCTGAAACTTCAGTACTTTGGCCAGCTCATGTGAAGAGTTGACTACTTGGAAAAGACTCTGATGCTGGGAGGGATTGGGGGCAAGAGGAGAAGGGGATGATGGAGGATGAGATGGCTGGATGGCATCACTGACTTGATGGATGTGAGTCTGAGTGAACTCTGGGAGTTGGTGATGGACAGGGAAGCCTGGCGTGCTTCATGGGGTCGCAAGGAGTTGGACACGACTGAGTCACTGAACTGAACTGATACCAGGTTAGGATAGTTCCACCAATTGGGAGTCCTTATGTGGGTTACATGGGATCCCATGTTAGCTTATCACTTCATTGCACTTCATTGTAAAATTGCACCACCAGACACTTTTTATGACCCTCTATTTATTTTTCCTTCTTAACACTTACTGTCTAACATGCTATATATTTATTTGTTCTTTTTGTTATCTTTCCCTTCACTAGAGCACATTCTTCAGAAGCGCAAGGAGTGTTGACTGTTTTGCTTAACAATATCCCCAGCTTGTACTTGTGCGGTTCTCAGATACTTGTGAAATGAATGATTGGAAGGATTAATTGCCTCCTCTTCTTTGCCATCTCCCTGTATTCCACATACACCTCAACACACATCTTACTCGGAACACAAGTGCTGCACAGAGACCACTGTAAGTTAAGAAAAAAAGACGTAAAGCGAGAGTACTTTACCTGTGAGGTGCTGGGAAATTTGCCTCATCTAGGATCTAGTCCATTCCCAATCACAGGTGGTCGGAGAATAAGATGATTGTTTTTTAGGGCAGATTCTTTCATCTTTCATTTCTATTCATCCCTAAGTCTTGGGGTCAGCCCATTTCAAGTCTATGAGATTTCAGTAATTCTGGAGTAAATAGCATTTATTTCATAAAGGATGGCACAGCAATTTTGAATGTCCATATTTTGCTTGAAATCTGTTTTTAGACTAACTGCTCATAAGGAAAAGTCAACAAATTATAACTTGCCTGGGTTCAAATTTCCACCCAGTACATTTTGGCAGGCACTGTGTGTGAATGAGACAGTCAGCAAGCCCTAGTTTGAGGTTATGAGAGGGTTTCATGCTTGTGAAAGGAGAAGCAAGACTCCATTACCCTGACCCTGTGGGCAGGGAATTCGTTAATCTGGTTAAGGTTACAATGTCCCAGGCTGAGCTGCTTCCTCGGCTTCTTGTAACCTAGAATAATGTGATCTTGGCTCCACAAGGGTTTTGTTCAATTTCTCTCAGGGTTGGTGCAATGCAGTGATACTTACTGGATCATCATGGTTTTACATTGCTTAAACTGGGATTTGTGTCAGTTTTTCCCACAGCCTTTGAATGTGTGGATCACAACAAACTGCAGAAAATTCTGAAAAAGATGGGAACACCAGACCACCTGAACTGCCTCCTGAGAAACCTGTATGCAGGTCAGGAAGCAACAGTTAGAACTGGACATGGAACAGACTGGCTTCAAGTTGGGAAAGGAGTATGTCAAAGTTTATTGTCACTCTGCTCATTTAACTTATATGCAGAGTACCTCGTGTGAAATGCCAGGATGGATGAAGCACAAGCTGGAATCAAGATTGCCAGGAGAAATATCAATAACCTGAGATATGCAGATGACACCATGCTTAGGCAGAAAGTGAAGAAGAGCCTTTTGATGAAAGTGAAAGAGGAGAGTGAAAAAGTTGGTTTAAAGTTCAACATTCAGAAAACTAAGATCATGGAGTCCAGTCCCATCACTTAATGGAAAATATATGGGGAAACAATGGAAACAGTGAGAGACTTTATTTTCTTGGGCTCCAAAATCATTGCAAATGGTGACTGCAGCCATGAAATTAAAAGATACATGCTCCTTGGAAGAAAAGCTATGACCAACCTTTTGATCAGCATTTTAAAAAGAAAAGACATTACTTTGCCAACAAAGGTCCCATCTAGTCAAAGCTATGGTTTTTCCAATAGTCACATATGGATGTGAGAGTTGGACTATAAAGAAAGCTGAGCATTGAAGAATTGATGCTTTTGAATGGTGGGGTGGAGAAGACTCTTGAGAGTCCCTTGGATTACAAGGAGATCAAACCAGTCAATGCTAAAGGAAATCAGTCCTGAATATTCATTGGAAGGATTGATGTTGAAGCTAGGACTCCAATACTTTGGCCACCTGATGCAAAGAATGGACTCATTGGAAAAGACCCTGATGCTGGGAAAGATTGAAGGCAGGAAGAGAAGGGGACAACAAAGGATGAGATGGTTGGATGTGATCACCAACTCGATGGACATGAGTTTGAGCAAACTCCTGGAGTTGGTGATGGACAGGGAAGCCTGGAATGCATTAGTCCATGGGGTCACAAAGAGTTGGACATGACTGAGTGACTGAATTGGACTGAACTGAAAACTGAAATTTATAATTCACCTGCGCATTTTCCTTCCAGTCCCAGAACAGAGAGGAGCAATGGTCTGGGGTCAGAAAGTCTCACCGCTCACTCTACATGTTGTCTTGGGCAGATTACTTTGCCTTTGAAGCCTATGAAAAAGGAGTAACAGTAGTTAACCCTACAGAATTATTGTTAGAGAAAAAAAAATATGTAAGTTTTTGAAACGTGATAGGTGTTTTGTAAATGTCAGGGTGCTGTTTCCCCTGGAGGCTGGTGATTCTGATAATGTGTTTACTTAACCTACGGGCTCTGGGCTGCTCAGACTTCAGCAGAAATATTGATGGTGGAGCTTTTCTCACTGGTGGGGGAGAGAGGGATGCCTCTGATCAAATTTGGCTCTTCTGTGTTGGAGCTCTGGATGTGATTCTGTGCAGGAAAATTGGGTTGAGGATGCCAAGGGGAGCAGGAGGGAGGTTTGTGAATTCAGAAAGAGCCTCAAGGGCTCTGATAGAGTCTTCCATAAACTCCCACTTGGAAAACTCCCCAAGAACCAAAACCCTCTTGCTTTGATAGTTGTTGCTGTTATCCCCGACCCAGAGGAGGTTTCTGAGTCCACTGCTGTGCCCCTCAGGCAGAAACACTTAGCTGCCCTTGAGCAACAATCTCACCTGCTTTTCTGAAAAGCACTGACTCCCAGCTCCACTAAAACAGTGTGGATGTTCATTAAAACACTTCACCAACACACAGAAAAAAGAAAATCAACTTGAAAGATAATTGAGGAGCAACCTTTTTCAGTGTTTGAAAATATGCCAGCCCATCTAGCAGAAGCCACTCTGATTGTTTTGGATTTTTTTTTGTTATTGCTGTTTGTCATTTCAGTAGGATAACCACCTGTAGTCATTAACTGTCCGTTTCTAGCACAAAGTCTCAACATCTGTTGCTGCTGCCAAAACGTCCCTCAACAGACTTAAAATTGATATCCCTGAAATGGGAATTTCATCTGCCATCGTTGGAATTAGGCATATGTCTTCTTTAGCCTGTAGTCTGGCAATTCTTGACTTGAACTCTGCTAAAGCAGTTTGTACCGCCCTGCTCATCCTTATAAGTGGGCTTTTGTTTTTAGGTATTCCCATAGGTGTCTTAACTCTCCTGCTGGACTTCAGGCTCACTGAGGGCAAATATCAAGTTTCCTGCAGTTTTATGTTTCATTCATACCTAGCAGATTGGGGGCTCCAGGAAATGCTTCTTGAATATATTTTTGTTACAGTGCTGTAGACACTGGATACTGGACAGTTGACAGACAAGGAGGAAAAAGGGAGGAGAGAGAAGAAACAAAAAGAAATCACTTTGGTTGTTTCTTTCAATGAAATGGTTTCCTAGGGTCATATATTGGTCATAAATCCTAAATTACTGCAGCAACTCAAATTATCCATACTTATAATAAAGGGTGAAGACTCTGCACTGATATATATTGGAGGTTTTTTCCTTCCACCCTAAATGTAGGTTCTCAAAATAAAGGATGCTAGGTTGAATTTTCCCTGCAAATGGTTTATTCTGGAAATCCTTTTCTCCTAAGCACAACTCTGGGTATTTACAGCTGCTGCAGCTCACTTCAGTAAATTATCCTGAGATATCACAATACTGTGTCTCAGAGGTTTTAAATATATTAACATTGTATTATTATCCTTTTTTTTTTTTCTTTTTACTGGAAAGAAACTGATGTAATTTGACCTTAAACTATGAAAATGTGATCTTCCATTCAGACTAAACAGAGGCTTCGTATCTCATGGACCACATTTACTGTAAGTGCCTTATGTGTGTTCTAAAGGATGTGTTTTTCATGGCTCCTAAGTGAAACCAAAATTGTGTGTGCTGAAAAATATTTTGCTTTCCAGAATTTCCTGAAGGCTTAAAGAAGTGTACAAGCATGAATCACAATAGGAATATAGTTTACTATCTAGGTGGCACTTATTTTGAATAAAAAAAAATGCTTTTATTTTGTTTAATATGGATATATTATTATTTTAAATGATGAATATTATACTTGTGGGTTAATTATACGAGAAATGTAGAAAATTAGACATTAAGAAAATTGCAAAAATTAGTCCCCAGATCTTCATGGGGGGACGGTCCCTTGGCAGGCTAGAGTCACTGTCCTGTTCTATACACTAATTTTGTCCAGCCTTAACACAAGACAATTTTTAAATAGAAAAGCAGACAAAATTCAGGAAGCCAAATGTACTGTTTTTTTCCTTTTTTTAAATTTATATATTTTTTAAATTGAAGGATAATTGCTTTGCAGAATTTTGTTGTTTTCTGTCAAACATCAACAAGAATCAGCCATAGATATACTCAGGTCCCCTCCCTCTGTTTTATATTTTTTTCTTAATTTAAGACATAAGTAATAGCTGAAGACAGTGCTGCCCGAGGTCCATTTTGGGGTCCTTCAGGGTAGCCCCCACTGGCATGCTTACTGAATTCAGAAAGTATCCAAGTTAATCTGGAGCACACCAATGGCAGGTCATTAGAAATAGAAGGAAAAGGAGGTTTGCAACATTTCTTTGCTGCGGGCTCAGGATTGCTGACAATGTCCAGTCTGCGCTCAGAGAAGAGAAAATAAATGATGTAAAGAAATCTTAGTGAGCATTGCCCTTTTGAACTTATTTACTTCATAATAGAAGCCAGGGGGTGAATGTAAGCATGTTATCAGTGTGTCTGTGTTGTGAATGTGTGTGTATATGTGTGTGGTTTATGTGTGGCATGTGCGTGTGTTCCATGATGTGTGTGTATGTATTTGCTCTTATGTGCACATGTGGGACATGTGTGAATGTTGTTTGTGTGGTACATATGTGTGCCCGTCATGTGTGTTTGTGTGTATATGTGTGTGTTTGGTGTGTGTGTTTAATGTATGTGGAATATGTGTGTGTATATGCAATAGATTATGTGAGTTTTGTGTGTGGCGTGTTTGTGTGAGAAGGAATATTTATAAATATGTTTTTGTGGAAAGAAAATCCCTCCAAATTTTATACCCTTCAATCCAAGCTCCTCTTTGTTTAAGGGTTATCTTTCTGAGGCACAAAGCTGAGTTTAGGTTATCCCTGCTCAAGAGAAAAAAGGAAAGGAAAATGTCACTTCCCGGGGCCTAGAGAGGGCGACGGGGGTGGCCCCCCCGGCCTGGCCGGCGCTCCCCTTCCCGTGCTCCCGGCCCTCTCGCCGGGTCCCCTGAGCTGTCTCTGGGCGGCGGGGCACACCCTGGGGCGTGGGCCTGGCTCTGGGTGGGACTCTCCGGTCCTCTCCGCCATGGACGAGCTTTGACTGTGGACAGGACTTTGGTCTCTCTCAGCCTAGCTTTCTCATTTAGACACAAGGAATGAGAATAGTACTTACTCTCCTTGAAGAATGAGGGTGTCACTGTGAAGATGGAACGAGTTAACCTATAGAATGGACTCAGAACAGTGTTGGGCCAGCAAATGAGTGCCTTGGAAGACTTAGTTATTATCTGCCTCAATGCATCCTGGCCTCCCTATGTACATGCTTTTTCTTCTTTGTTTAAGGGTTATCTTTCTGAGGCACAAAGCTGAGTTTAGGTTATCCCTGCTCAAGAGAAAAAAGGAAAGGAAAATATCACTTTCCAGGGCCTAGAGAGGGCGGCGGGGGAGGCCCCTCGGCCTGGCCGGCGCTCCCCTTCCCGTGCTCCCGGCCCTCTCGCCGGGTCCCCTGAGCAGTCTCTGGGCGGCGGGGCACGCCCTGGGGCGTGGGCCTGGCTCTGGGTGGGAGTCTCCGGTCCTCTCCGCCACGGACGAGCTTTGACTGTGGACAGGACTTTGGTCTCTCTCAGCCTAGCTTTCTCATTTAGACACAGAGAATGAGAATAGTACTTACTCTCCTTGAAGAATGAGGGTGTCACTGTGAAGATGGAACGAGTTAATCTATAGAATGGACTCAGAACAGTGTTGGGCCAGCAAATGAGTACCTTGGAAGACTTAGTTATTATCTGCCTCAATGCATCCTGGCCTCCCTATGTACATGCTTTTTCTTTTGGAATAACTTTTCCTCTCCTACACATGTCTAATACCTTCCTGGCCCCTGAAATGCCATCACTGAAGTCAAGTATAAAACTTTCACTAAGGAAGCATATAGGTCAACGGTTTAGTGCTTGCATTAGTGATCAGAAAGATCTGGAGCAGCATATCCAGCCCCTGTCCTTTATCAGCTCCTTTAAAGGATAGCTTTGTCATCAGTAAATCAGATGTACTACTAGGTCCTCCCTTTTCAGAGAATCAGCAGCTTTATATGAGTCTATGTACGGGAACACTGTAGGGGAGCAGTCCCCTCCACTTTGGGTGCCGATGACAATTTTTCTTCTGGACGTGTACACTCAATTATCCTTGTGTTATGCTTACTGAGTGCATGTGTATGTACATGCTTTTTCCTTTGGAATAACTTTTCCTCTCCTACACATGTCTAATACCTTCCTGGCCCCTGAAATGCCATCACTGAAGTCAAGTATAAAACTTTCACTAAGGAAGCATATAGGTCAATGGTTTAGTGCTTGCATTAGTGATCAGAAAGATCTGGAGCAGCATATCTAGCCCCTGTCCTTTATCAGCTCCTTTTTAAAGGATAGCTTTGTCATCAGTAAATCAGATGTACTACTAGGTCCTCCCTTTTCAGAGAATCAGAAGCTTTATACGAGTCTATGTATGGGAACACTGTAGGGGAGCAGTCCCCTCCACTTTGGGTGCCGATGACAATTTTTCTTCTGGACATGTACACTCAATTATCCTTGTGTTATGCTTACTGAGTGCATGTGTAGATTGTGTCCATTGTTTTTCTTTCCCTCCTTTGCCTAGCATAGTGCTATGCTCATGATACTCCCTCAGAAAACATTTGTGGAATAAGCCAATAATAAGAAGGAAAGAGGAATCAGAAAGTGAATCACGAGTTTCTAGGGTCAGCCTAAAAGCTATTACTGTAAGAATATATAACGATATTGATAAACATTCAAAGAGCTGCCTTTAAAAGTTTCATAGCTCAAAGAGACCCTGAAACCTTTGGAAGGCAAAAAAGACTTTTAAGAACCTACTTTAATTTATTTTCATCCCCATTTCTTTTGTTGTCATGTGGTGAAGAAGGCTGATTCTCAGGGTCATAGCAAATTGATTTTGTGCTGTGCACTTAAAAGAACTGAAGTGGGTTCTTAGAGTTTTGTTCACTATTACTGCTCCTAAGGATTCTCATCCTGATCATTGATCTAATTTTTTTCTTACAGTAATAGCATTTTGATCTACAACAAAAAATTATTTTAGCAAAAATATTAGCCCTGTGGATAATTGTTAAGGCACTTTTTTGGGTGTTGTAAATATATGTGTAGAAATACCGTAACTCATATGATTTTCAAACATCATTTTTGTGTAGTGCAACAAATATGGTATGTTTCTAGTATTTATGTTTTTAAATGTCTTTGAAGATCTTTTTATAATTTGTGATGCAAATGTTCATGATCTGTAGTAGTTAAAATGTGGATGGTAAGAGGGAATATGTGTAAAATGTTATATTTTACCATTTATTGTTTACCTTAAAGAGAGTGTTTTAAAGATATTTCTTAATTTTTCTCATAGTAGTTGAAAAGGGCTTTTAGGCTGCCTGTTCTAATGCTTTACAGGAGAATCCAACAATTGCCTTTGTAAATATCAGAGTTAGTACATAAACTCTAGAGGGACCCAATCTTCAGCAGCCTGAGTTGGTCACTGGGAGACTGATTTTATGAATTGGTATTCAAAGTGTTTCTTGCCTTAATAAAATGTAGCCTGAATGGGGTTCTATAATCCACCATTTTCTCAGATTTTTCAGCTGTTTTTTCAGATAATATTCTGCTGGGAGGCTATGTCCAACCATCTTACAAAACAGTAATAAATGGACTATTTGCCCTTTGCTGTGGTTTTAGTCAGCACCTTGGAGAGTAGAGGTTAAACCTTAAAAAAGGAAGTGATGGAAAATAAAAAAGGAAATTTCATAAGGTGATAAAAAAAATTATTCCAATTATAAGTGGGTGATGTATAAAAATACTCCATTGATGAAATGGCTTTCCTCACTGTGTGGAAATAAAAGAATCCTTGGACCCAAACCCCTTTAATACCCCCAAACAAGACTTCTGCCACAGCAGGAAGTCAATTATCTCCATGGCAACCAAAACAAATAGTGAATATTGCCTTAGCAGACAAGGTGGATAAAAGGTGCATCTAAAATTAATTTATGTCTTGGGATCAGACACTTGAGATGAGAGAACTGGTCCATAAAGTACCCAAGAGGAGCTATTAAAAGAGAAACAAAATAAGTCCCTTGTTGAGTTCCCCAGAGAGCTGTGGTTGAAGCGTGTAAATCCTTTTTGCTTTGCCTTTATGGGGGAAAGTTGTCAATATGTCCCCATTTACATGGCTGCTTTGCTGATGGCCCCTGTAAATCTAAGGCCTGCCAAAGAATGTTTATTAAGAAGTGCCTTCAAGAGTGATCTCTTAATCCATCCTCTAGTACAGCAGGGGTATTTTTTATTATTATTATATACATCAATTCTGAGATGCAGAGATGCCCCTAAAGATTAAAGTTCAGAGGATTTTGAGTCTATAAAAATCTTGCACTATAAAAACAGGAAGAAAGAAAAAAGCTCTCCCACAAATACATAGAATTCTCAGAAGCAACCATGGAGCTGTAAATTTTTCATTACGTGCAGAAATTAAAATCACTAATTAAAGCACTGTTTGGAAAATAACTCCAAATATTAAAAGGAGCTTTTCAGGGGAAAAGTCTCTCTGATTTCCTGCACCTGGAGATGTGGCTTTTGAAGTCAGGGGGACTCAGGCGGGCATTTCTTAACCTGCAGGAAGACGGCGGGACCGGAAGGCTGGACAGGACGCTGACCCCAAGCCCTCCCTGTGAGGGCAGAGTGTTCTCCCCAGCCTGGAGCCCCACTCAGTGCTTAGCTGCACTCAGTTTCCTCTTTGTAGTAGGTTTCCCCCACCCCTCATTATTTTCCTGAGATCAGAGTTTCCTCTTACATGCAACTTTCAGTCAATCTGAGAGTCCAGCTGTTTCTTCTTCCAGAGATTTCTTGCCAAGTTCCCTTCCTTTCTATCTACCCTTGAGTGCGTGGTTACCAAGTCACTTCAGTTGTGTTGAACTCTTTGTGACCCTATGGACTGTAGCCTGCCAGGCTCCTTGTCCACGGGATTCTCCAGCAAGAATACCGGAGTGGGTTGCCATGCCCTCCTCCAGGGGATCTTCCTGTCCCAGGGATCCTACCCACATCTGCATTGGCAGGAAGGGTCTTTATCACTAGCACCACCTGGGAAGCCCATCCCCCCTTATTACAGCACAGTTGGGTGACTTTCATAGTCCCCTAATGTACTCTGCCGTCTTCTTGCCCTCCTCAGTCCTGTCTTTGCTATACACTGGTGGCATTTTTTTTTCCCCAGAAGATCATTTTAATTTTCACTTCTCTCTAAAAAATATAATGACTTCCTGTTGCCTGTAGCATAAAACACAAATTCCTTTATGTGGCATTAATGGTTTCCCATCACCTAAATTTAACCTGCATTCTAAAATATCTTCCCACTAATTGCTTCCACAAGCCCATCCTTCTCCTCACTGTCGTTTACCATAAATGCCTATGCTTCTCCGTGAGTCTTCACTTGTGCAATTCTTGTTACTAATTGGAATAGCCTCCCCCATGAGCACTTACTTCCTCCCCCCCAACAAAAAGAGCACCTCTCCTGCATCACTTAAGAGCCAGCTTCTGTTTCACGTCTCTGAACACTTGCTAGCCCTAACCCTCATAGTCTCGCTTTCCTCGGACCTCTGTACCTGTGGTAGGCAGAATAGCCTACAAAGACATCTATCTTCTAATTCCTGGAATCTGTGTTGTGTTAAACTATGGGAAAATAAAAATTTGGCAAGTGTAATTAAAGTTGTTGATGCTTAGTCACATAGTTGTGTCTGACTCTACTGCAACCCCATGGACTGTAGCCTGCCAGGCTCCTCTGTCCATGGAATTCTCCAGGCAAGGATTCTGGAGTGGGTTGCCATTTCCTTTTCCAAGGGATCTTCGTGACCCTTGGACGAGGTTGAACTCATCTCTCCTGCATTGACAGATGAATTCTTTACCACTGAACCACCAGGGAAGCCATAATTAAAGTTACAGACCTTAAAAATAAGGAAGGAATTCTGTATTACCCAGGTGGTCTCAGTCTTATAATACGAACCTTCTTTGGCTGTAGTCAGAGAGATGGGGCAGGAGAGAAGGCAGTGAGATGCAGCAGAAGGAAAAGGTAGAGGGTCTAAGTGTGATGAGGACTTCATGCACTGTGCTGACTTTGAGATACAGGGTCCCACCAGGAAGGACTAGAGAGAAGCTCCTAGGAGCTGAGTGGCCCTCAGTTGACAGCCAACAAGAGAATGAAGGTTCAATTCTTCAAGTGCTAGAAACTGAATTCCTCCAAAATTCCAGGTGAAATAGGAAGCAGATTCTTTCCAGATATTAATAAGAGTTCAGCCTTCCAAGTACTTGCAGTGTTCGTTCCACTACCAAAGAAAGGCAATGCCAAAGAATGTTCAAACTACAGCAATTGCGCTCATCTCACACATTAGCTCAAAATTCTCCATTCCAGGCTTCAACAGTATGTGAACTGTGAACTTTCAGATGTTTGAGCTGGATTTAGAAAAGGCAGAGGAACCAGAGATCAAATTGCCAGCATCCACTGGATCATAGAAAAAGCAAGAGAGTTCCAGGAACACATCTATTTCTGCTTTATTGACTGCACCTAAGCCTTGACTGTGTGGATCACAATAAACTGTGGAAAACTCTTCAAGAGATGGGAATACCAGAACACCTTACCTGCCTTCCGGGAAATCTGTATGCAGGTCAAGAAGCAACAGTTAGAACCAGACATGGGCCAACAGACTGGTTCCAAATTGGGAACGGAGTACATCAAAGTTGTTTACTGTCACCCTGCTTATTTAACATATATGCAGAGTACATCATGTGAAATGACAGGATGGGTGAGGCACAAGCTGGAATCAAGACTGCCGGGAGAAATATCAATAATCTCAGATACGCAGATGATACCACTCTTACAGCAGAAAGTGAGGAAGAACTAAAGAGCCTCTTGATGAAAGTGAAAGAGGAGAGTGAAAAAGTTGACTTAAAACTCAACATTCAAAAAACTAAGATCATGGCATCCAGTCCCATCACTTCATGGCAAATAGATGGGGAAACAATGGAAACAGTGAGACTTTATTTTCTTGGGCCCCAAATCACTGCGGACAGTGCCTACAGCCATGAAATTAAAATACACTTGCTCCTTGGAAGAAATGTTATAACCAACCTGGACAGAATATTAAAAAGCAGAGACATTACTTTGCCAATGAAGGTCAATCTAGTTAAAGCTATGGTTTTTCCAGTAGTCATGTGTTAATGAGAATTGGACCATAAAGAAAGCTGAGTGCTGAAGAATTGATGCTTTTGAACTGTGGTGTTGGAAAAGACTCTTCAGAGTCCCTTGGACAGTAAGGAGATCCAACCAGTCCATCCTCAAGGAAATCAGTCCTGAATATTCATTGCAAGGGCTGATGCTGAAACTGAAACTCCAATACTTTGGCCACCTGATGCGAACAACTGACTCATTTGAAAAGACCCTGATGCTGGGAAAGACTGAAGGTGGGAGGATAAGGGGATAACAGAGGATGAGATGGTTGGGTGACATCACTGACTCAATGAGCATGAGTCTGAGCAAGCTCAGGAAGTTAGTGATGGACAGGGAAGCCTGGCATGCTGCAGTCCATAAAGTTGCAAAGAGTCGGACACGACTGAACGACTGAACTGAACTTCCAAGTACTAACCAGGCCTGACCCACCTTAGCTTCTGAGATGAGGTGATATTGGACACATTCAGGGTTATATGTAGACAGCCTATATAATGGGAGAAAATATTTGCAAATGATGTCACCAACAAGAGGTTAATCTCCAGAATATACAAATAGTTCATACAGTACTGTATCAAAAAAAAAAAAAAAAAAAAAAACAACCCAATCAAAAAATGGGCAGAAGACCTAAATAGATATTTCTCCAAAGAAGACATACAGATGGCCACTAGGCACATGAAAGGATGCTCAACATCTCTAATTATTAGAGACATGTACATCAAAACTATAAACAGTAAATGCTGAGAGGGTGTGGAGAGCAGGGAACCGTCCTAGACTGTTGTTTGGAATATGAATTGGTACAGCCCCTATGGAGAATGGTATGGAGCTTCCTTAACAAACTAAACATCAGTTCAGTTCAGTCAGTTCAATTGCTGAGTCATGTCTGACTCTTTGTGACCCCATGGACTGCAGCATGCCAGGCCTCCTGTTCATCACCAACTCCCTGAGCTTGCTCAAACTCATGTCCATTGAGTCGGTGATGTCACCCAACCATCTCATCCTCTGTCGTCCCCTTCTCCTCCTACCTTCAATCTTCCTGACCATCAGGACCTTTTCAAATGAGTGACTTCTTTGCATCAGGTGGCCAAAGTATTGGAGTTTCAGCTACAGCATCAGCCCTTCCAATGAATATTCAGGACTGATTTCCTTTAGGATAGACTGGTTGGATCTCCTTGCAGTCCAAGGGACTCTCAAGAGTCTTCTCCAACACCACACTTCAAAAGCATCAATTCTTCGGTGCTCAGCTTTCTTTACAGCCCAACTCTCACATCCATACATGATTACTGCAGAAACCATAGCCTTGACTAGACGGACTTTTGTTGGCAAAGCAATGTCTCTGCTTTTTAATATGCTGTCTAGGTTGGCCATAACTTTTTTTCCAAGGAGCAAGCATCTTTTACCTTCATGGCTGCATGGCAATTTGATCTCTGGTTCCTCTCCCTTTTCTAAATCCAGTTTGAACATCTGGAAGTTCATAGTTCACGTACTGCTGAAGCCTGGATTGCAGCTATCATATGATCCTGCTATCCTACTCTAAGTATACATCTAGAGAAAACCATAATTTGAAAAGATACATGCATCCCAGTGTTCACTGAAATGCTATTTACAATAGCCAAGAGATGGAAGCACCCTAAATATCCGTTGATGAATGGATAAAGAGGATGTGGTATACATACAACTGAATATTACTCAGCCATAAAAATGAATGAAATAGTGCAATTTGCAGTAACCTGAATGGACCCAGAGCTTATCATATATTAAGTGAAGTAAGCCGAACAGCCTGGAGAAGGAAATGGCAACCCACTCCAATATTCTTGCTGGAAAATCCCATGGACAGAGAGCCTGGCGGGCTACAGTCCATGGGGTCGCAAAGAGTCAGACATGATTGAGCGGCTAACACACACACACACACACACACACACACACAAGCCAAACAGAGGAAGACAAACATCATATGATATCACTTATATGTGGAACCTTCAGAAAACATGAGTGAACTTACATACAAAGCAGAAATAAACCCATAGACAAAACAAACTTATGGTTACGTAAAGGGAAGGGAGGATAGATGCATTAGGGGTGTGGGACTAACACTTACACATTACTGTATATAAAATAGATAACCAACTAGAACGTATACTCATCATTTACATCTGAGCTGGACTTTTTCTCCTCCTGTTGTCCCACAGAGCATAATAGAATCAGTGCTGTGGGGGTTTCAAGAAGACTGCAGCTTTTGCTTCTTTGCGGTGCTCGGCCACGGTGAAGAAGCCCAGGATGAAAGAGCAAGTGGAGAGAGGCCCAGCCATCTGTCACTTGAGACTTTCCTACTTAGGCCCCAGGTCATCAGGGTACCTTGTTTCAGTCAAGCCACCAGCCTGCTGGAGACATAGTGTCCAGCTGAGATTGGAAGAACTGTGTGGTCAGCCCGAAAAATCCCAAAATATGACAAATTGTTCTTAACATGCTCAGCTTCATTTTTTGTCTTGTTTTGTTTTGGCAGCAATACATAGCTGATGCTAAAGGTTATCTTAAATTTCTTTCATGTTCCCCCTTAGCCTCCTTACAACCTAACCAGCTCACCCTGTCTATTAGAGATCTCTTCAAGAAAATTAGAGATACCAAGGGAATATTTCATGCAAAGATGGGCTCGATAAAGGACAGAAATGGTCTGGACCTAACAGAAGCAGAAGATATTAAGAAGAGGTGGCAAGAATACACAGAAGAACTGTACAAAAAAGATCTTCACAACCCAGATAATCATGATGATGTGATCACTAATCTAGAGCCAGACATCTTGGAATGTGAAGTCAAGTGGGCCTTAGAAAGCATCACTACGAACAAAGCTAGTGGAGGTGATGGAATTCCAGTTGAGCTGTTTCAAATCCTGAAAGATGATGCTGTGAAAGTGCTGCACTCAATCTGCCAGCAAATTTGGAAAACTCTAGGTGGTCTGGTATTCCCATCTCTTTCAGAATTTTCCAAAGTTTATTGTGATCCACACAGTCAAAGGCTTTGGCATAGTCAATAAAGCAGAAATAGGTGTTTTTCTGGAACTCTCTTGCTTTTGCAATGATCCAGCGGATGTTGGCAATTTGATCTCTGGTTCCTCTGCCTTTTCTAAAACCAGCTTGAACATCTGGATTTCACGGTTCACGTATTGCTGAAGCCTGGCTTGGAGAATTTCGAGCATTATTTTACTAGCGTGTGAGATGAGTGCAATTACCTAACACTAAGCTAAGTCTTCTGCCTATCATTTATAATAAAAAATAATCCTGATACAATTAGGGGGAAAAGAAGAGGGAATCAACCACCCATCCACTCACCTACCGCAGGCCAGGTCACAAAACAATGAAATCTCTTATGGTAAAATTTCCAGCACATGGCAAGGAAATCTCAGGAAGAGGTTTGGGAACAGAGGATTCAGCTGGTGTTTTCCAACTCAGATTTCATAGAGAGTGGATGCTCCAGGACCCACGTGTGGCCTGAGAGCTGGATAGACAGAAGCCAGGGTTACAGCGGTGGTGTTTCCACCAGGTAGGAAACAAACCAGCCCCCTGGGGCAAGAAGAGCAGAGAGCCAGGCCACCTGCCCACATATATACATGCACCCCCAAAGTGAGAGGAAGGTTCAGGAGCTGATCTGTGTTGGGAACCAGAGTAAGCCCCAAGGTACACCTGACATCCAGGGTGAGTCCAGGGTTAAACAGAGCTATGACAACCCATTGCCCGAATCCAGGGCTTAAGCTCTGCCCCTCTGCCCCCAGCTCCCACAGCCCAGCACCCTCACCCCTTGGCTCAGCTTCCTCTCCCAAATGCCATGCAAATTGCCCTGTACCAGCCATTGACAGGTCCTGCTGAGCTAACTGCACTGCAAATGCCTAGAACACGGATTGTCTCAATCAAAAGGAGAAAAGACGCACAGCCAATTAGGCCCTGCATTATTTGACTAAGTGTGCCAGCATAACGGCAATTATTAACGACACGGTAGGGAGGGCAGAAATGTTATTACCATTATCGACAACTTCTCTTTGTCGGAGGCGGCTGTGGGTGATGGGAATCTGAGAAACCCATCAAAGAAACCCAACCAAGTTCATCTTTCAAGCCAGGGCTGGGAAAAGGTGTCAAAGGCCACAGCCAGTGGCTTTTAAGGGACACACCAGCCCAGGGCGGCCATCTGGCCTGACCCTGCAGGCGGTTCGGATTTTGGTGTGGGTTCTGTGTGGTGAAGTGATGGTCAAGGTGAGGATGTGGCTGTGGTCCTAGCTCTGCCCTGATGCACCAGATGAGCCTGGACTAGTCACCTTTCTTACCAGGGACTTAGTCTTTAATTAATCAAAGAGGGGTTGTTCTAGAATTAGTGTTTCTCAAAACAGGAGTCCGTTGGCACTTGAGGGGGTCATTTCTTCCTGTGTAGGACATGCTGCCCCATGGGGATCCCCATATTCATTGAAACACCCACTTCCCCACCCCCTCATGGCCTCAGCCACTGTGACAATCAAAATCCACACACACACACATATCTCAACATATTCCCTTGGGAGACTGTCACCCTGGCTAAGGACCTTTTCCAAAGAGCTGAGGGTGGGAGGGGGCTTCCCTGTACCTCAGGGTCCTCGCATGAACAATGGGGATTATATGGTGCCTTCCTCACTGGGCTATGAAGATGAAATGAGATACTGCTTATGAAAGTGCAGCCCAGTGCCTGGCACAGAGAACAGTAACTGTTACCATGGTGACACACAAAGCCCCCTCCCAAGTATCTACTGTCTAATGTCAACTCTGCAAAGCACATGCCATTATTCCCATTTTAGAGCTGGGGAAACTGAGGGCCTGAGAGGTTACATAACTCAACTGCTTTCAACAAGGGCTCAGGTTGACTTCCCAGCCTGGCCTCTTAAGCCCATCCGTAGGGCACGTGACAAGGCCAGGTACTCACTGATGTCTGTTATAGGATGTCTGCACTGTGGCGGGGAGAAAGGATGAGGTTTGGGGCTGATCACTGTCGGTCCCTGAAGACGCACTGGAGGCAAAGCCTTGCTGAATCTGCCTAACTACACGCTTCTCCTGCTCCCTGTTGGTGAATCCCAAGTTCAGGTCAAGGAGATTTTCTCCTTGCTGACGAGATGGTTCTAAGGAATAGGAAGTGAGGGGCTAGGCTCCAGGGCCAAGGTCTGCAAGAGCAAAGCCAGGGCAGGGAGTTCACAGACTGAATGGCGGGGGGTGGGGGAGGGTAGGGGGTCAGAGGTGGCTGCAGGAAGGCATCGCGCTGGCAGGACACCCCCTCCATGATATTCTGGGATGACAGAGGAAAGTGGCAAGGGACGGAGTTCAGAGCCCCAAGTCGGTATCACAGAGAAGCCAGAAAAATCTCAGAGAGATGCATGGGATTGTAGTCAGCACCCCTGAATATTCACTGGAAGGACTGATGCTGAAGCTGAAGCTCTAACACTTTGCCGCCTGATGCGAAGAGCAGACTCATTGGATAAGACCCTGATGCGGGGAAAGACTGAAGGAGGGAGAAGGGGATGACAGAGGATGAGACGGTTGGATGGCATCAGCGACTCAACGTACATGAGTTTGAGCAAGCTCCGGGAGATGGTGAAGGACAGGGAGGCCTGGTGTGCTGCAGTCCAAGGGGTCACAGAGAGTCAGGAATGACTGAGCGGCTAGCAATAGCAACCCCATGACCTCCCACTCCTCACGGTATCAGTGAGGCCCTGTGTCATCCCCACGTGTCCTCCTCCCCAACCTCTGACCCCATCTTGTGCCACTGTGTCCAGATACACAGACCTTTCTGTTCTTCCCCCCTCAGGGCCTTCGTACTGTGGCTGGTTCTGGCTGGAATTCTTCTCACCCAGACCTGCCCATGGCCTCCTCCTCATTATCTGATCTCTTGGCTCAGAAAGGCCTTCCCGGAACACCTCGGCTGAAAGAGTCAGAAACTCCACCCTACAGAATCATCCACCCTGCTTTTCATTTGCTTCTTAGCTCTTAGCAATGGTAAGCTTTGTTATCTTACACTGTTTGCTATTTATCAGTGTAATATTCTGAGAGCCTAGAACAGTGTCTCAGTACTAAATAGGTCCTCAGCAAATGCCAAATGAAGGACAGAGACAGAGCTTCTGATGGCAGGGTCCCGAGTATGAGGGGAGACACAGCCCTGGCTCAGGAGCCCCAGTCTGAGGGGACACACAGTTGCTTTTCTTGAGGCAGTGCAACAGTTACCAAAGTCAAGTGGGCCTTAGAAAACATCACTATGAACAAAGCTAGTGGAGGTGATGGAATTCCAGTTGAGCTGTTTCAAATCCTGAAAGATGATGCTGTGAAAGTGCTGCACTCAAAGCAAATTTGGAAAACTCAACAATGGCCACAGGACTGGAAAAGGTCAGTTTTCATTCCAATTCCAAAGAAAGGCAATACCAAAGAATGCTCAAACTACCGCACAATTGCACTCATCTCACATGCTAGTAAAGTAATGCTCAAAATTCTCCAAGCCAGGCTTCAGCAATACGTGAACCATGAACTCCCTGATGTTCAAGCTGGTTTTAGAAAAGGCAGAGGAACCAGAGATCAAATTGCCAACATCTGCTGGATCATGGAAAAAGCAAGAGAGTTCCAGAAAAACATCTATTTCTGCTTTATTGACTATGCCAAAGCCTTTGACTGTGTGGATCACAATAAACTGTGGAAAATTCTGAAAGAGATGGGAATACCAGACCACCTGACTTTTTTTTGTGCTCCAAAATCACTGCAGATGGTGAGTGCAGCCATGAAATTAGAAGACACTTACTCCTTGGAAGAAAAGTTATGACCAACCTAGATAGTATATTCAAAAGCAGAGACATTACCTTGCCGACTAAGGTCTGTCTAATCAAGGCTATGGTTTTTCCTGTGGTCATGTATGGATGTGAGAGTTGGACTGTGAAGAAGGCTGAGCACCAAAGAATTGATGGTTTTGAACTGTGGTGTTGGAGAAGACTCTTGAGAGTCCCTTGGACTGCAAGGAGATCCAACCAATCCATTCTAAAGGAGATCAGCCCTGGGATTTCTTTGGAAGGAATGATGCTAAAGCTGAAACTCCTGTACTTTGTCCACCTCATGCGAAAAGTTGACTCATTGGAAAAGACTCTGATGCTGAGAAGGATTGGGGGCAGGAGGAGAAGGGGACGACAGAGGATGAGATGGTTGGATGGCATCATGAACTCGATGAACGTGAGTCTGAGTGAACTCCGGGAGTTGGTGATGGACAGGGAGGCCTGGCGTGCTGCAATTCATGGGGTCGCAAAGAGTCGGACATGACTGAGCAACTGAACTGAACTGAACTGTCCAAACACGTAAACCCTGGAGGAAATGTGGCCGAGGAGCCATAGGGAGCCACCTCTGAAAACTGGAGGCCCCACATGTCAGGCCACAGTGGACCAACTCCATCCTTTTAAATCAGAGCCAAATGAAAGTGGTTGTACTCAGGGCAACTCCCTGGAGGTCCAGTGGTTGGAACTCCGGGCTCTCACTCCTGGGGGCCCAGGTTCGATCCCTGGTCAGAAAACTAAAATCCTACAGGCCACATGGTGCAGTCAGAAAATAAAAAGCCAAGTACAGCATGGTCATGCTTAGATGCAGGCCGTGAGTGTGACTAGTGACAGACCCCACAGATCTCTTACCACAGGTCCTGACACACCTATCTGCCGAGTCCTTTTTGTGGTATAAATACTTGTCTGCATCTTGATCGGAGAAAAAGTGGTCACAGGCCGCCATCTGCTTGGAACTTCTCCCCTCTTCTCTGCTCTCTGGTCCTTTCAATCTATATCCCGATTTATAGATTCCAGGACCACAGAACGGGATGCAGTGCCCAGCTTACACTGCAGTCTGCAAGTGGCACCTAGGTGGCGTTGTGCAGTTCACAACCTGTTTAGCTGTGTGTAGCAGCCCTGGTAAATTCCCAGTCTCAGGGCTGAAGGGAACCTCAGAGAGGCTAGAGTGCAGTCACTCAATTTTGAAATGAAGAAACCAAGGCTCCTGGTAGAGACAAGGCTTTTCCGGGGCCACGCAGCAGTGCCTCAGTGAAATGGCTGGGCCGTGAGCACCCACAGCTCTTGGCTCTGAGAGCAGCACCATGAGATGTCCCTTCCTCAAGGACTGTCAGAGTGCCCCCCTCCCTCCCCTGCAGCACACCCTTGAGCCTACCCTGTGCTTTCATTCAGACTCAGTACCTGCCATGCTTGGGGTCTTGCTCCGTGGACCACACCACCAACCTGTGACCCCCACCACTGGTCCACTCAGAGAGGGGGCCCCCCGACAGAGTGGGATCCGTATCTGTATCCGGGGTGACGGGAGCAACAGGAATGTGGAGAGGACCCCAGACCTCTTGGCAGAGTAAAAACACAGAGTCAGACACACTTGGGTAGAAACTGCCCTGCACCACCCCTAACTCTGCCCCTGCCAGGGATAGAAATCTGGGCTCCAGATTTCTTGACTATAAAAGGAGGTAAAAATAACCCTGGTTTCTCCTCTCATCTCTCACCCCAGTGCAGTGAGGAAATTACACAAGGTAAATGATGTGTGGGACCGAGTGTGGCCCACACCACGGCTCTGCCTGCCCCTTAGAAATAAGCCCTCCTTCTGGACGACTTTCTCGGCCTCTGTTCTGCACGTGTGTGTTATGGCTCTTTCCCGTGGAAGCCGTTTAAAGGCAGGAACTGTTACTGGGAAGAGATAAAATCCTTGGCACAGCTCAACCATTACCAGAGATGTTTAACCAGCCTGTGTTCAAGGCAGGAGGACACGCATGGAAGCATTTTATCTCCTCCCACAAAGGGAGAGCAGAGCCCCGCGCCAAGCTGAGACGAAGGCTTGATTTCTTTTTAAAATAGACGTTTAGGATTCTACTGATGCTTTGCTAACTCCCAGTCAAATCACGACACCAAGGAAAGAAAAACTCCCATTTTCTGTTAAGATGTTGAAATGGCCCTTTCCAATTAGGCAGTGGGCTCCGCGAGGGGGAGCCCAGGAAGGTGGCCCAGAGCTGGGTCTGCTCGTCATACATTTCTGGGTCTGTGAGCCCCTCGGAGCTGAGCCTGCAAGTGCTGAGTGATGACTCCTAGCCATCCCGCCCTCCGAGTCTCCCACCAGGCTAGGCTCCTGGTTGTCCCCCGGGAGGGCTGTGAAGTCTGTTAATTACTAATCAGATACATGGTTTGCATATGTCAGTTGGTCTGATCATCTACTTTGAATTAGCAAAGACAAAATTGCCCGCAAAATGCAACTATGTGCAAAGAACACCATCCATCTGGCCCACTGCTCCCGAGCTCCTCGTCTACCCAGAGGACGTGGACTCCTCTATTAAAGCTCAGCTCAGCGGTGGTGGTAACAACAACGAGCACTTGCAGGCCCCTTTTGCCGTTGTCACCACGCTAGCTGCTTTCCATGTGTTAACTCATTTAATCGTCACGTAACTGTGATGCTTAAAGAATGGCCACAAATTCTTCCCACTGGAGAGTTTTGAGTCTAAGTCTTTTCACCTTCAATCTGGACAGGCCCTGGGTCCGCCTGACCAGTCCAATGTTGGGGAAGTGATACTGTGCCAGTTTCTAGACCCAGTCTAAAGACACTGGCAGCCTCCACCAACATCTCTAGGCACGCTTTCTTTGGCAGCCTCAGGCTGTGGTGGCAGAAGTCTGAGTAGCCCAAGACTACCACCCTGGAGGGGCCATATCCGTGCACTCTTGTGAACAGTTCCGGCTGGACCCAGTCTTTCGGCCATCCTGGCCAAGGTGCCCGGCATGAGACGCTTGAGCTGAATAACACTGAGTGACCTCAGATGATGCCACGTGGGGCAAAAGTACCAAGCAGCCAAGCCATGAGTAACTGACCACCAAATTGTGAGCTATAACAACATGGCATGAGAACCTTGTTATACAACAGTAGATAACAGAACAACCTTCTGAGATAGGTTCAATGGAATACCGTTTGATATTGGAGAAAATTTAGACACAGGGAAGTTATGTAATTTGTCCAAGGTCACACAGCTCCTAAGTGCTGGAGCCAGGATATAAAACCCAGATACCCTGGTACCAAAGCCCAGGCTCCCTTTTCTCTGAACCTTGAATGGACTACTGCTCCATTGTCTGAGCATCTCTTGACCTTTCCCACTGGCAGGTCTTCTCCCCTACGGATATAAGGCTGCTGGCAGGCAGACACCCGCTCTGAGTCAATGCACAGCTCTGTCCTGGCACAGAGGAAGAACGCTCAGTGTTTGCTGAGAGTGGAGGCTGTAGCAGGGAGGATGGATGGCTGGACGGACCGATGAACAGGTGAATGGACCTGAATGGGATAGAGCCCAGAGAATGTGGAGCTAGAACTGTTTGGGATATGGGTTTATTAGAGGTGCTACGTGAGAATCAGCATGAGAAGGGAAGAGAGAAGCTAATTGTGTGGTTCTTCACACATTCATCTCTGGGGTTTCATGAAGAGTCACTCTTTGAGGCTAAAGATTAATTTTTAAAAAACACTTCTACTTTAGTGTTGCCTCCGTTCTTTCTTTATTTCTTTCTTTTTCTAGCACAGTTTTAACAAGGACCAAAACCAGATTCACTAAGAACTAGATGTCAGGAGCCTGAAATGTCTAGTCACTATCTGCACACTACTTTTGCTTCGGAATGTCCCGGTAGCCCAGGTTAAAGGACATACATTGAGTTCTCATTTGGGGGAGATTGGCTGGCCTTTTAGTTCCAGAATCAGCAGCCCCAATAACTGCCTTGCAGAAGGCTCACCTCCAACCCTCAGGCAGGGAGCCCCTCCACACTCAGCCTCCAGAAACATGCACCACATGTGTTCACTGCCACTCCACCGTGAATGCAGTGGTGCTTATTCCTAACTCTTCCTCTGCTGGTCTCATGGACACTGGCTGGAGTTCATTCATCTCTCAACCATGAATCCTCAGTACTCCAGGTCCTGTGCTTATTGCCAGAGTAGTCCATGACCTTCAGATCTTCCAAACCTTCTAGAGAAACAAGAGTCCCTGGGCTCCTTCCTTGAGCACTCTTTTAAGATTCCAGGCAAACAAGAAGATTTCTATTATAGTGTCCAAGAGTATTTTTTCAGGAAGAATGGTTACTCTGCACCTCAATGGAAATTTCCACTGGGGCTTTTCTGTTTTCTAAAGCCCATTATATACACAGAAGCAGCATGAAGTTTACAGGATGCAATCTCTTAGATATTGATGGTGAGGTTATACAGTTCACACGAACAGATCAAAGGAGGCCGAGATTCATCTGGTGAGATGAAATCTCTCCCGCAAAGAGGGTGGTCTCTGCTCAGAGTTCAGAAAGAGAGGTCTGCACTTCCTGGAAGGATCTATTGCATAAATGGCTCTTACAAAGGATAACTGGATAACAGAACAGTTGACAACCAACAGTTGACAACAGAATGAGGACGACCACGCACAGTCCTCGTCCCTCCTGCCCTGCCGCCGCCAGCCTCTACCACGTGGCCTTGCTCAAGGCAGATAGTTAACAGACCCCAGGAAAATGCTTAATCCTAGACCCGAGTCTCTCTACTCAGTCTTCTGTCTGCCACCTCCCACCCCAACACACACACACACCTTCCCCAGTCTCTGCGTTCATGGAGCTAATCCTCTGTACTACCACCTTGAGGAACATGTGAATCACCGAGCAAAGACAAACACAAAGCTGAAGATAAGTTATTTTTGAAAACTCATTTTGAGGCCCCCAAAGCGGGCTTCTCCAGGGCCAGGGAGGCTGTAATGGCCTTGCTCAAGGTAGATAGTTAACAGACCCCAGGAAAATGCTTAATCCTAGACCTGAGTCTCTCTACCCAGTCTTCTGTCTGCCACCTCCCACCCCAACACACACACACACCTTCCCCAGTCTCTGCGTTCATGGAGCTAATCCACTGTACTACCACCTTGAGGAACATGTGAATCACCGAGCAAAGACAAACACAAAGCTGAAGATAAGTTATTTTTGAAAACTCATTTTGAGGCCCCCAAAGCAGGCTTCTCCAGGGCCAGGGAGGCTGTGGAAGATGACAGCCAGATGGGGCCATTGGCCGTTTCCTGCACGCATCCCTTTCTCCCCAACTCTCTGGGCCTTTGCATTATCTGTTCCCTCCACCTGGGATGCCCTTTTCAATTCCATCTCTTTCTGGCAAAATGCCATCTGTCCCTCAAAGCCTAGACATTCTCAATCTCCCCACCGCAGCATAAGCTCTCTGAGCTTAGGGCCTTCTCCTCTCATGTCACAGAGTTGCTTCATGCTAAGTAGTGTGGACTCTAGAGCAGTAGCCTGGGCTCCACTTAAGTCTGTTCCTTAGTAGCTGTGTCATAGGGAAGGGCAAATCTGACTCCATACTGGGTTTATTTCTTTTACTTTAACCTTTGTATTCTATTGCTTTGGCTATGAGAATGTTGCCTCTAGCCTGAAATACACAGGACAACCCTTTCTCAAGGCTCTGACCTTTAAAGGTAGATAACACTTTGCCATTCACATAGAGATAAAAAGTTGCAGAACCAACATTCACGTTGTTGTAGGTGTTTAGGAACACAGTGACCAGACCTACAGGGATAGCTGCAGGAACAAAGGATTTTGACACCAAGAAGTCTGCAATAGCTAACCACACCCCTCCCCTTTCCCTATAAAAGAAGCCTGAATTCCAACTGGGGTAAGATGGTTCTTTGCAATACTAGTCCACCATCTTTTCCATCTGCTGGCTGTTCCTTGCCCCAACACTTCATCACTCAATTTACTGGCCTGTCATGCAGTGAGTAGTACTAGCTTGGATTTGGTAACAGCGGAAAATCCCATGGACGGAGGAGCCTGGTAGGCTGCAGTCCATGGGGTCGTGAGGACCCAGACACGACTGAGCGACTTCACTTTCACTCTTCACTTTCATGCATTGGAGAAGGAAATGGCAACCCACTTCAGTTGTCTTGCCTTGAGAATCCCGGGGACGGGGGAGCCTAGTGGGCTGCCGTCTATGGGGTCGCACAGAGTCGGGCACGACTGAAGTGACTTAGCAGCAGCAGTGCAACTTTGCACAAGTTACTAAATCTCTCTGTGCTTTAGATTCCCTTTCCATGAGATGAGGAAGATGACCATGTCTACTTGATCAAGGTTGTTGAGAGAATTTAAAAAGCAATGAATGTAAATTGCTAGCATTATCATCGTCCCTGGGAGGCTGCAGGAATGGGGCTAGGCACTCCAAGGAGTTCAGACTGCCTCCTGAGCTGCAGTGTGGGATAACGAGTTGGCTGCTGTTCACCCTGGAGGGAGTACAGGCCAGCACGCAGTCAGGGCGGCTCCAGGGAGGAGGCGGGGCTGGAGACCCTGCCCAGCGTACCCTGACTGCCTCTGCCAGGCCCTGCCATTGTTCTCAGCACCAACTCCCATCTCCCCCTCCTCCAGACTCGAAAGGGACTTGAAAGGGAGCTCCTGCCTCAGATCCACTCTGCAGGGGGCTGCCGGCATTGCTAGGCTGGCAGTCCACTCTCTGGAGGAGGGGAGGACCAATTGTGATTTACAGTGTTTGTCAATTTCCAAGGTATAAATATTCCCAACAGGGCCAGTTTCAAGCTCCTGATATGATGCCATTGACTGCAGAGTGGAGAAGAGGCAGTTGCCCTCTATTATACGGCAGTTTCACTCCATGCCTATAGTAGATGTAAATAACTGGAAGAGCATGGATCAGAGTGAAACACACAGAATTAGCTGAATAATCAGAAAGGGTAAAGTGTTAAAGTGAAACTTCCCTGGTGGCTCAGATGGTAAAGAATCTGCCTTCAATGCAGGAGATCCAGGTTTGATCCCTGGGTCAGGAAGATCCCCCAGAGAAGGAAATGGCCACCCACTCCAGTGTTCTTGCCTGGAGTATCCCACAGACGGAGGAGCCTGGTGTGCTGTAGTCCATAGAGTTGCAAAGAGTGGGACACAACTGAGCGACTGAGCAGGCACACACAAAAAGGAAGTATCTACAGCTGTTTCTAGTCTGCAAGGTGCAGCCACAGTGATCTCATTGGAAGGGTGTTTATGATGACCCCTAGTTTACAGAGAACTCCCGCCCCCATACACCACAGAAGGTATGAGGCTTCGGGATAAAGTAACTCCTCCAAGATTGCAGCTAATCAGACCACCCTGCCAGACCAGTATTCCATTCCTTTGATGACAAACCTCGGTTTCACCCTCAACCCTGCAGGAACCTCCCTTCCCTGTCAGTCCTGAGTTAATGGGTCTGCCTCAGAATTTAAAAACAAGTTGAAAGGGGAGCAGAGGGAGCGGTTCACTTTTCTGATGGCTGGTGGGCCCAGAGCGTGCTCAGCTTTCCTTGTTATTCTTAGCGGGGATGCTCTCGCCTGGCAGGGAGGAAAGCAGGAGAGTGGAAGCTGGTGGGGAAGGGCGGGGGGAGCCGGGCTCCACAGGTCGGCTTCCAGAAAATGAGATGTCAGCCGGCAGGAAAGAATTAATAAAAGGAAGTAGCCCCTGCTGACCCAGGCTCATTCATAGTAAATCTTGGATTCTGGAAGTTTCTCCGTGGCCTCTGCTGCTTCTTAGGGGAGCATTGGCAGCCAGGTATGGAAGAACGGTTGTTGTGAGCAGGTTGTGAGGTGGGGGTTTCAATTACTGGGTCCCCAGCACTTTTGAAAATTACTTGCTTGTAAAAGGGAAAGCAGTGACTGTTTCCTGGATACCCTTTTCCTGGAGAAGACCAAAGGCAAGCTGGGGAGTAGCCAGGCCTTTTGGGAACCTTGGGCAACAGGAGCTGCATGAACCTCGATGATTGCAAGGCTTCCCAACCCTGTCCAATGCTACCAACCACCTGCCGTCGTCATTAAGCAATTCAAATCCTGGGCCACAGCTGTCATGTCAGCAGGCATCAGACTCACCTGGAGAGCTTGTTCAAGCAAATGAGCACCCTGGTCCTGGAGACTGAGCCTCAGGAGCCGAGTGTGGGACCTGGCATTGTGCAAGTGTAACAAATCCCCAGGTGTGCCGGCTGCTGTTGCCCTGGGACTCCACTTTGAGAATCACCGCCCTAGGCCTGCTCCCCAGACCTGAGCCTCCAGGGAAGAGATCTGTGCTTTTCACAACTCCCCAGGTGCTTCTTCACATCAAGACAGCTCAGAAAGCTGCTAACATGAGGGCCACTTGTGGCTGAAGCCCCGGGGACCCTTGTTACATGGCAGGTTCCCAGGTTTGCCTTGACTCTGAGGACTTAGAACCTCTGCGGCTGGGGCCCAGGAATCAGCATTTAACCATCTCTCTGTGTGATTCTGAACTAATTACAGCTTAAGAGTCCTGACCCTGTATGCAGAGGAGTAAACTGAGGCCCAGAGGGGTGAACCGGCTGGGCAAAGCCCTCACTACCACTTAGAAATCAAAGTGAACCCCAAACCGGGTTGTTTTCCAATAAAAGAACAACAATTCAAGGTTTAGGCAAGCTCGGGTTGCCCTGGAAATCTCAACGTCTGCCCCTGAAGCCTGGGCAGGTAGGCCAGAGCCCTCCGGATCCTGGAGTTCTCTCTCTTCTTAGGAGCAGGAGTCATGGGGCACCAGCCCCCAAACACACCACCAGCCTTCATGTTGCCAAGCCCTGCGGCCATGCCTTTATACCTTTGCACAGCCTGAGGTCTCAGCCTTGGGTTCCCTCCCCGCTTGGCGTCTCTCACCTCTCAGCCCTCACTCACCGCTCCATAAAGCTCCATGACGCCCAGCCGCAGTAACGCCCTCCCCTGGCCTCACACTGAGTTTGCACAGGTATCCACTGCTGCTCCCGCTGCGATGGCAGGGCCAGCCTACTAAAGGGCCACAGCTGTCCCCACCTTCCGGAGGTTCGTCCTGCGTGCTGACGCCGCTGGCGTCATGGCCATCGTAACAGGTGGAGAGGAATACTGGAATGGTGCTACCACTCTGGTAGTTAAGTCCCCTTCATCTGCCTTCATTTATCCAGGTTGTTTTAAGACTTACCTGTCCTCCAAGCAGCAGGTATCCTAAACGATAAGATGTTCACCAAACCATTTCCCAGGAACTTGGAATCAGTTGCCTAGCTCAAGCTGAACAGGTTAAGATCGAATGGGATCCCTGACCCTTCAACTGGGCATGCACTAGCGTCCTTAGAGCACTTAGACCACGTGCGAAGCCCTGTTCTTTAGTTACACCTGCGCAGAAGGTAATTACTGCACCTTTTCCCAATCGCCTTCCCCCAAGGGCCCCACGTCCACAGGCCTGAGACTGCCCTGCTTATTTATTCTTTATCCCAGAAACACCAAGGCCTTTGCCTTCAGAGAGGATGATTTGAGATTTCTACTCCTGTCTCCCTGAATGGCTGACTTGCAAATAAACCCTCTATTTGCTGCAAATCCTGGTGTCTCAGCATTTTGGTTTGCTGCGCATTTGACAAAACAAACGTGGTTTAGTAGCACTACCCATGGAAGCATCATGGAGGCATGACACAGGCAGGCTAGAGCTCTGGAAAAAGCAGAGACATCTAGAGAGCATTTTTTAGAAGGAAGAAGAGGTTAAAGGAGCTTTTTAAGGAGTTTGGGTCTGTGTGCTAAGTTGCTTCAGTCGTGTCCCACTCTTTGTGACCCCATGGACTGTAGCCCACTGGGGTCCTCTATCCATGGGATTCTCCAGGCAAGAGTACTGGAGTGGGTTGCCATGCCCTCCTCCAGGGGATCTTCCAACCCAGGGATGTAACCCAGGTCTCCTGCTTTGCAGGTGTATTCTTTACCATCTGAGCCACCAGGAAAGCCCACAAACATTGGAGTGGGTTTCCATGGCCTCCTCTAGGGGACCTTCCCAACCCAGGGATTGGACCTGCATCTCCACCGTTGGCAGGCGGGTTCTTTACTACTGGCACAACCTGGAAAGCCCGTGGGCCTCTTCTGTGAGATGTAATTCTTATCTTACTCCTCTCCCTTCCAGAGAATTTTCAGCAAAACTGCCCAGTATTTGCAAAAACTTCTGGATACAATTTATTCTGTATCATTAGTGTGGTGCTGATGTGGTTCCTTAAATGGAAAAAAGAAGGCCCATTTTCAATAAGTCCTGACACTCTGCCCTGACCTGTATTATTAGCTATTGCCGCTTGGTGAGTTACCTGAAGACTTGGTGGCTTAAAACAATAGGGGCTTCCCTAGTGGTCCACTAGCTAAGACTCTACACTCTTCTAAGTTCGGTCCCTGGTCAGGGAACTAGGTCCCACATGCCACAAATAAAAGATCAAAGATCCTACATGCTACAATTAAATAAATAAATGAAAATAAAATAAAAAATAAAGCAACATAGAGTATCTACGGTTTCTGGGTCAGAAACTCGGCTGCAGCTTAGCTGGGTAGTACTGGCTCGAGATCTCTCACGAGGCTGTCTGTAAGACATTGGCCAAGGATGTTTTCATTGAAAGGCCTGGCTGGGGCTGGAGGAGCCTGGGAGGAGAAGCAGCAGCTTCCGGCATGGCTCCCTCACGAGGCTGCTGCGCTGATGCTGTGCTTGGCAGGAGGCATTGTTCTTCCTCAGGGCAGCCTCTTCCTGGCCGCATGAGTGCCTCGAAGCTGGCTGGCTTTCCCCAGAGTGAGCAACTCAAGACAGTGAGGCAGACGGAACTAGCAATATCTTTATGACCTAGCTTTGGAGATTATAAAGTTCTTGGCACTTCCACTACAGTTCTACTAACCAGGAAAGAAGAATCACGAAGTACAACCCCCCTTCAAGGGAATTCAGCTCCTCCTTTTGAAAGGAGGAGTGCTAACGATTACTTGGGCAGATATTAAAACAATCCCCTGGTTGTAGTGTATGGGACACTGGGTGGCTGTGCCTGGTACTTAGGAGATGCTAACTAAATATCTGGTGAACTGGACAGACAGTCACTCTTTCTCTGATGCCACTCTGAAGCTGAGATGGGACAGGAGGCAGCAGAGACTGCTGTGGGGCGTCTCCAGCTGTCTGATGCCGCTCTTGGCTGCTGGCCTATGCTGACATATGGAGCCACCCTTCTTGGTCTGGGTCTCTGACCAACAGTGTCCTTCCTGCCCTGTGCACCCTTCTGGCTCCCAGCCTCCTGTGTATTGCCTCCTACGTGACTTCTGTTGACTCTAAAAGGCCAGTATGGGCAGTCACTTCCACATGGGCTTGCTGTTAGGCCTGGATTTCTTCCTTCTAGAAGGAGACTCAAGAATTCCCCTGTGACGTGGGGTGGGAAGGACCTTCCTCCAAGGCTACAATAACATGGCTGTTAATCAAACCAGCTCCTTCCCTCATCATCTTGACATGCCCATTTCAGCCTCCAAGGCTGCTTGTTGCTCTTCTCCCACCCGGAATGCCCTTCAGCGTCCTCTCTGCCCTGCTCGCTCCTACCCCCTGGGAGACAGTGTGGTCTCATGGAGAGAACACAGGCATTAAAATCTAAAGCCAGCAGCTCAAGACTCCGCTTCTCTACATGGTACTTGAGCACCTTGGATGAGTCAGCCCATGACCTTTCTGAGCCTCAATTTTTCTCATTTATAAAATGGGTATATTATACCACCTTAGGGTGTCATTTTAAGGCTTAAATGAGAAAACAGATGGGAGTCTGGTTTTAGTTCAGCACTATAGGGAAGGAATCTTTATTTTTTCTTCTCATCTTCTTGAGCCCAAGTCACTTTTCTCTCTCCCAGGAGACATTCTTCACATTTATGAACCTTTCCAGTCATCACAGTAAAGAATCTGCCTGCATTGTGGGAGACACAGGTTCGATCCCTGGGTCTGGAAGATCCCTTGGAGAAGGGAAAGGCTACACACTCCAGTATTCTTGCTTGGAGAATCTCAAGGATGGAGAAGCCTGGTGGACTAGAGTGCATGGGGTCACAAAGAGACACGACTGAATGATTTTCACTTTCACTTCTTCCAGTCATCACATTGCAACCACTCAATTCTGCATTTAATCTGGGCACCCTCCCGTTTTTCTCTTCACTTGCATTAGGTCAGTGTCTGACACAGAGTGTTGATTCCTGTGTCTCTACCACAGCAGGGGATACAGCACTGGGTCTACATGGGTGCTTGGAGAATCCGCACCCACAGACCACACACGGACATGCTGACTTCTGGGGGCTCCATTTTCTATTCTGTTGATCCCCATTTAGTGGAGGTTCTGTGCAGCCAGTCTCCAGCTTCTATTTAGCTTTTTTTTTAAACTAATGTATCTGTGTTTGGCTGCGCTGGGTCTCTGTTGCTGCGTGCTGGCTTTCTCAAGTTGCAGCAACCTGGGGCTCCTCTCCAGACGTGGTGCTCAGCCTTCTCATGGCAGTGGCTTCTCTTGCTGCAGAGCACCAGCTCAAGGCACACGGGCTTAGATGCCCCACAGCATGTAAGATCTTCCCCAAGCAAGGATCGATCCATGTCCCCTGCATTGGCACGCGGATTCTCAACCACTGGACCAACAGCGAAGTCCAATGTAGCTTCTAATGGCTCATGTCTGCTATTCTCATCAAAGACCTTCCTTTGGGAATTGCTTGATCCACCCTTACAGTCAGCAGTCAAGTGCCTGGGAGTTTACACCCTCTCTGGCTCCCAGCAGTCCTTAGCCAATGACTGATCTGTGCAGAAGCCTGAAAACCCGCCTCCCTGGCCTTAGAAAAGTGAAGGTGTCACTTGTTCTTTAGAGCTCCCTGTGGGATCAGGCTGAGGCTGGGATGTGCCCTGAAATCGCACCTTGCCTCGCCTTCCTTGTCCTGTTTCCCTGATTCCCTTCCAGTTTCCTAACTACATCTTTTGCATCTGAATCCTCAGTTCCGGATCTACTTCTAAGGAACCCACCTAAGAGATCCCCATCCATAAGGATGAGCAAGGCAGCGTGGATAAGCCACATGCACCAAGCTCTGCAGAGAGGAAAGGAAGGGAAGAAAAACACATCCTCTTTCCTGTGTTTGGTTGCTTCTGGATCCCCACCACCACCACAATGGGGGGAAGAAAGAGTGAGTCATTTTCAGTTTACCTTTTCTTTAACATAACAAACTTCCACGTTTGGAGGCTTAATTGGATCTATTCTTGGATGTGACAAAAAGTTAGTGGGAGATGAAAGGGGCACATCAAGAAAAAAAAAGAATTCCAAGTGAATAATTTAAGATCACATCCATAATTAATGGCATTTGGCATGTTTCCCCTGGAAGCCTAATCACAGCGTGGAAGTGCTAATTAGAGTGGTTTGGTGCAAATCAGTCCTTGCAGGTGTGGAGAAGCTGCCCCGGTTCTTTCCAGCACCAGTGGAGGCTGAGGTGCTGGCTCCTCAAATAGGGCGGGGCTTGAATAAACGATAGGCCTCCAGGATGGACACGCTTCAGCAAGTGATGGGGCTCCGTTTGGAAGCATTCATTGGAAAAGACCCTGATGCTGGGAGGGATTGGGGGCAGGAGGAGAAGGGGACGACCGAGGATGAGATGGCTGGATGGCATCACGGACTCAATGGACGTGAGTCTGAGTGAACTCCGGGAGTTGGTGATGGACAGGGAGGCCTGGCGTGCTGCGATTCATGGGGTCGCAAAGAGTCGGACACGACTGAGCGACTGAACTGAATGGTGTGAAATTAGTTTCTCTTCTTGTTGAGAGGGACACATACATGGTGTGTGTGTGTGTGTGATGGCGGTACACAGTGGGTTGGAGCTGGAGAGACATTTTTGGTGGCTCCTTTCCTTCTCTTGTCTTTGGGGAAGACAAGGGAATGAAACAGGGCTGGAGCTGGAAGGAGGGGAGTGAGGAGAGGAGGCAACCTCTCCGCCAGCCCCTGCACCCACCCAACACCCAGTGGGATGGGCGAGGAGACCTGTCGCAGAGACAGGCGCGTCTGGGAAAGGTAAGGCCTCAGAGCGTCTTCAGTTTACTCTTCCGTGTCCTCCTCCCCAGGAGGGTGAAACCATGCACTCAGCCCTCCGTGGTGCGGCTTCTGGTTGGATTCAACATATGGGGAGCGCCTATTAGAGACTGGCAGGGAGGAGGGAAGAGAGAGCAAGCTCAGGTGACTGACTTCCCCTCTCCTTCCTCCCCTTTGCAGGGGTCTCCCTGCCCCACTAGGACGGAGATTCCACTTCTTGTAGGGCAGCGCTCTACTCACAGCCCTCAGATCTCAGGGCCCGGCTGACCTGGGGCTTCGGGGCCTGGGGCACGCCCCCCCCCACCCCTGCCTGGGCTAGTGTTCCCCTTGGATGACTTGTGGTTCCCTCCCTGCCTGCACCTTTGTAAAGTGAAGTGAAGGGAAGTCGCTCAGTCGTGTCCGACTCTTTGCGACCCCATGGACGGTAGCCTGCCAGGCTCCTCAGTCCATGGAATTTTCCAGGCAAGAATACGGGAGTGATTGCCATTTGCTTCTCCCGGGGATTTTCCTGACCCAGGGATCGAACCTGGGTAACACTCCTTTATTAAAGTCGCCTCAAATCATCCTAATTTGAGAGTGACATTGCTTAACAGCTCTGTCAAGACTCTGAAAAAGAACTACTTCACAAGAGTGACATTCTTTTAAAATGGAACTCTCTCCCTGAAAAGCCAACATTTTCGCCAATGTTCTTTGGCAGTCTTTATAAAATGCATCCATCATTTCCCTGCCATCTTAAAGAGAAGTAACGTCGAATGATTGAAAAACCACTCTTGCTAACTCTTTATGAACATCAACTGTTGTCCTCTGCTGGGCACTGCAGACTTGGATGACTGTTATGGGCTGAATAGTGTCCCCCACCCAAATTCATATGTTGGAGCCCTAATCCCAACTCACCGTATCCAAATCTAGAACCTTTAAGGAGGCAACTAAGGGTAACGATGTCATCAGAGTGGGTCCCTAATGCGGTAAGGCTGTTTTTCTTACAGACAGAAGGAAAGGGCACCAGAGCTCTCTCTCTCCTCCTGCTCCCACAGAGGAAAGGCCACGTGAAGACACAGTGCTGGGACTTCCCTGGCGGCCCAGTGGCTGAGGTGCTGTGCGCCCCATGCAGGGGGCCCGGGTTCAATCCCTAGTCAGGGAACTAGATTCCACGTGCCGCAACTAAGGGTTCACATGCAGCAACGAAAAACCCTGCAGGCCACAGCTAAAGCAGATGTGAGCAGCTGTTGCAGGGAGGAAGCCAACTCTGACTCCATGTTGGAAACTGTTTCTGACTTGCTTTTTGTTGCTTTTGTTATTATAATCATAATTACTGGCTTGCCTGGAGGACCCTGCCCCTCTGCTCGACTGTAAACTGAAGTACCTTTGTTCAGCTCTTAGAGAGACAGTTTGTCCCTGCCCACCTGTGATCAGGACATGAGTTTGAGTAAACTCTGGGAGTTGGTGATGGACAGGGAGGCCTGGCGTGCTGCAGTCCGTGGGGCAGCAAAGAGTCAGACACGACTGAGCGACTGAACTGAGCTAAACTGAACTTGTAAAGGAGAGGTTAACACACCCCTTCCAAATGCTGGCCATTCCCTTGGAGATGTTTTGCAAGACTGAAGACACTTTCACTTTACTTCCCCACAGCCCCTCCCTCTCTATTCTGTCTTCTGACTTTACTCATTGCTTCTTTCTCTCTTATCTATAAAAGAACCTTGTATCCAGACCCCAATAAGTTGGCTATTTTGAGGTGCTAGCCTTCCACCTTCTCAGTCTGAGGGCTCCCCAGTTAAAGTCTCTTCCTTGCTTCCACACCTCTGTCGGATTCATCGGCCTGTCGTCCGGCGAGCAGAGTGAGCTTGGACTTTGTAACACAGCCAAATAAATAGATAGATAAATACGAAAAAAAAAAAAAGTGTGGAGACCGCAATCTATAAGCCAAGAAGAGAATCCTCACCAGAAGCCAATCCCTCTCACACCCTGATCTTGGACTTCCAGCTTCCAAACTTGTGAGAAAATCCATGTCAGCTTAAGTCACCCAATCTGTGGTGCTTTGCTTTAGCAGCCTGAGCACAGACTCATATAGAGACTCCAGAAAGTAGAGAGGTTTGCCCTTACCCTGACTGACTCCACATTTCAGTGTCCACTCCACTCTGGTTTTACAGTTTCTTTGCCTCAGCTCTGAGCTATTACCTCTCGCTGCCAATAAGGTCACTCCCTTTAGCACAGCCACCCCTTGCTCACTTAAATCTTAATCATTTTCTAGTATTAAACTGTCCTGTGCGATCAGAAAAAGAAAGCTTGTTAGAAGTATGCATAGAGCGAGAGTTCATAGGTTCCGAGTGGGTCTTGAATTCCTCTCCCTGAAGAGCGCATGTGTTTTAATGCAGAGACTTTACCGCGAGGACTTCTTAGATGCCTGGAAGCCATCATTTTCTTACTCTGGAGTCCTTGTTATATTCTTGCAAAGCTGAGGTTGCCAAACGTTGGCCTAAGGAAAAGCGCGGCATCACAGTAACGTCTCACTTTCCTGAACTGGATAGAACTCAGTGAAACTTCGGGTCTCGTAAGAGCAGGTCTTCACCTCACACCTGAGGATCCTCTGGCTTGAAATTATTAGAAACTTAGCTTCTGTCCCCTGCTACAGGCCCCCTGGTAGGAGAGAGGCCTCCGGATTCATTTGGCCCAGTGGGTTCCCGGGGTGTTTGATGAGCTCGCAGGCCCCACAGTGGCCGTGCTTCGTCCGGGCCGGGCCAGCCCTGCAGCCGTCGATGGGCCGATTTTACGAGGGGCCGCCTGTGGAACGGCGTGTACGACTCCCCTCCTGCCTTCTCGGCTTGTAATGCTCATTGACCGAGACAGCTAATCGATCGTTGCTCCTTGCCGGCCCCCAAGATATCGACCTGGGGCTCAGGAAGACTTTATAAGGAGTCATTGGGGGGATTCTTTCAGTTCAAATTGAATTGTGGGCCATTAAATCTCTTTAGTTGAAGACTGTGCCTCATATCGTATGCCAATGTGCCTTCTGAATTTTTAACCAGCATAGGAGAACCACCACCTTTCCTACAGACTTCTCAAGCAGGTCCCGGGTTGTTTTTTTTTTTCCCTCCAGCAGATCTGGCTAATTGTTATGGATTTTTCCAGCAAGTAAAAGCCTTTGGAGTTTGGAAAGAGCAGGCTTTGTTTTTTCTCCTAAAGAAAACCAGCTCCAGTGCTTCTGCCTAGAGACATAGGTAGGAGGGAAGAAGGACAGAAAAGGAGAGAAGGTGGGACCTGGGGAGCCTGCCATCCAGGGCATTGCAGAGGAAACTATTGATCAGATGTCACAGGTGTGCACCCCACACTTGCAGCTCAATACACACAAGCAGACTCACATGCACAAACACACATTCACACCACATGCACAAACACACATTCACACCACCAGGCACATACATGTACACGGGTACACACATAAATGGGCTTCCCAGTAGCTCTGCGGTAAAGAAACTGCCTGCAAAGCAGGAGACGTGGTTTCGATCCCTGGGTTGGGAAGATCCCCTGGAGGAGGGCATGGCAACCCACTCCAGTATTCTTGCCTGGAGAATCCCATGGACAGAGGAGCCTGGTGGGATACAGTCCATGGGGTCACAAAGAATCAGACATGACTGCAGCTACTGAGTACACACACACACATAAATGCACAGTTATGTGTGTATGCACACATTTGTGCGTGTACACACGCCCATACACAGGTGCATGTACACACACCAGCTCCATCACTGTTAGCATGTGACATTAGGTGAGTTATGTAAATTCTCCCAATCTTGATGTTCTCATCTAGAAATCTGGAAGAAATCCAGGTCACGGTGCAGAATGGATTAGTCCATGGAGGAGAATCCTTAGGCACGTAACAGGTATTAAATGTCTGGCCCTCTGCCTGCAATCCTTGGTAAGGTGTACTGTGGAATCAGAGATGGGAGGTACCTATAAACATCCTTGTTGTATCCATGAGGACACTGAGGCTGCAGAGAAGACATGCTTCGTCCAAGGTCACCCAGCGAGTTAGTGCAACCGTGTAAAAGAAAGCCCCTGTCTTTTTGGTTCCTTGTCCTTTGAAGTAAAATGCTGACTCAGAATTAATGATTGGGAAATGTGAAGATGTAGAAACGAAGAACAGCTGCTGGGCTAAGGTACTGGTAACTATTTAGACTATAATTCTGCCACGTAACAGAATCACCAAACTCCTACTTCGCTGAAAGGTATAGATAAAAGCCTGACACACATTCCGAAGTTGTTTTCACAGGAAGAGGAAAACTGCTGACCCCAAAAACATAGACCCTAGACTGGTAGAAACCCGAAGGCTGATGATGCTTAAAACTTCACCTTGATGCCAAACAATCCCTGAATTGTCCACGAGCTGATCACGCCCTGCTCCTTGAGCACTATAAAACTCTTCCCTACCCCACTCCAGGTGGGGTCACACGGTCTTCAGGGAGTTAACCCACTGTGCCCCCCTTTGACTAGCAAAGAAATAAAAGCTACTCTTTTCTATTTCACCCAAAACTCTCTGCTTCTATTTGGCACTGGTGAACAGAGGCTGAGTTTTGGCAACATTAGTGCTAGGTGGGAAAACTCCTGGGCTGCTTTCTTCCAGGACTGTTTTCTATTACTCTGCCTCCATCAAGGAGAACGAAGAGGCTCCGTCGGCCACGTGCTCAACCCCAACAAGATTAATAGTTCTTATTAACAACTCCCATTTGTGCAGCATTTTACTCTTTTCAGAGAGCAGAGGCTGGTTAGAAACCGCAGTCCTAAGAGGGGCTGCTCTGGGCCTCTGGTGGGCGCCCCTGGCCCGGGTGAAGGCAGGGAAGGGAGCTAGAAGATAGGTCTCACTGAATACAAAGACGCCGCCCCAGGTCTGAGCTCCCGGGCCTGTGTGCTTACCTCAAAAGGGCAAGGTCGCCCGGGAGCAGCCTCGGGCTCCCCTGCCCAGCGACGCCACTGATTTCAGCACAGTGGCCAGGCATCATGGGGACAGAGGCTGGGCTGGGAACCAGAGCTCAGACGCACAACACAGCATGCAGTCAGGAGCAGAGGAGGCGCCAGGGTCAGGGGCAAGAACTCCATTCAGTAGATACCGCCAAGCACTCTGCCGGTCTGACAGAATGGCTGACAACACACACAAGGTGGGCGAGGCTGGAGACACCCCTGACCTTGGGGTTTGGTAACATTTGAGCACTCACCACATGCCAGGTGCTACTGTCAGGCTGTCAGTGTAACCTCCCGGCTAATCCTCAGAACTAGTTTATGAGGTAGGGTCTGTCATTATGCCCATTCTACACGTGGAGGCAAAGAGAGCTTAAGTCTCTCGCCCGAGGTCTAAGTGGAGGAAACGGCGTCTATATCCATACACTAATGATGCCGCTGTTCACTTGGGTTCCCCTACACAGGCCTGACCTGAGTCAAGGACTTGTGTGCAAGTAGCTTAGTTAGGAGCTGGTCCTAGAAAACTCAGGCAGAGGAGTGGAGAGTTGGCAGGGAAGGGAAGGAAGCCAGGGCCGTGTGCACTGAGAGTCAGATCCCCAGCTGATCCTGCCTCATCCTGTTGGGGGTCCAGGAGCCAGTGCAGAACCTGTGCTTTGGGCTTGTATGCCCCTAGAGATGAGGGAGCTGGGGCATTTATACACCTGCTCCTGTCAATCACGGGCTGCACTGCTCCCGGGCTGGTTATCCCCAGCTCTTCCAACCTGTAATGTAGGGACACAAAAGCCTTCCAAGGTCAAGAAAAGCCCTCAGCCAAAAAAACTGAAACAAGCATTTGGGAGTGGGCCGGCGTGCACCAGAGGGGACAAGGGAGGGGGCACTGACAGCACTCGGTGCAGCCACTGCGATGCTCTAGGTGCGGAGGAGGACAGGGACCCCCACCTCTAGCTCAGAAATTGAAGCAGGCAGACCCCGAGGGGTGAGCGTTCGAAGATCTGAAATAGCTGATACACCGGATGATGTCCCCACCCAGTCTTGTCCAGGTTAACAGATGAGACCCTGCAGCCCCATTCCATGAACTTCCCCAAGTCCTGACCCAGAACACGCCTATCAGGCCTGAACATGGGGCACTTTAAGTTCAAGGATGAGACAAAGACCCCACTTGATCCAACAGCTTCACCTACCCTGCCCACACCCTTTGACCTTGAGACAGGATAGCACCTGCACATTGAGTCCTGTTTAGGTCCCTAATTCTCCAACCCTGGCTGGGGAGCTCCCACAAGGCGAGGCATGCAGGCTGGAGAAGGAAGGGACTGGATGTCCCGCTGCACAGGCACACCCACCCCTGAAGTTGTGAGCCCTGACGCGCTGGGAGCAGCAGCCCAGCTCGGGAGCTGAGGGCCAGTGATGATGAATATATACATCCCCGTTTTCTGCGAGTTAGTGTAACTGGGCTGAGTATTGGAGAACGCCAGTGGAACATGGAGAAAAGTCAATAGACATATGTAAAAAGAAATCATTACATTTAAAATGATTTCTCCCCTGAAGGCCTTGGGAAACTGTCACTATCAAGGAGAGAAGTGGGCCTCTGCTGAGCCTGGAAATGCTTCTGGGCTTGAGTGGCTGTGTGGTCCTGCAGACAAGACCGGCCTTCCTTATCTACTCAGGAATGAGTAGTCAGGCACCACCCAGGGTGACATTGTTACTGGGTTGTGGATGAAGAAAGAGCCTGTTCACAGTGACTTCCAGGCCAGGGAAGGGTCAGAGTTATTCTTGATCTTGTTGGAATTTACATATATACAACTTCCAAGTACTCAGGGCATCACTGAGTTTCAAAAGTCTGTGGCCTCATAGACACAACAGCTTCTTCATTTGCAGGCTGGAGATAAAAACGACCCCCAGAATTGCCATCAGGAATAGCCTACAAAGTATCTAAAACACAACACGAAGCCTGGCGCTGGGTGTTATCATAACTACACTGTCTGGGCTGTTTCAGCTTTTTCCATCTGAAAAGTGGGCTCCTCGAGGGAAGAGGGGTGACTTTGACTTCCTCTTCACCAAGGCCACAAGCTTGGCAAACTGATTTTTGGTAAGGAGTGAATGAATGAATGAGTCAATGAGCGGAACTGTGACAGCTGCTGATACATAGTAACCTCAAGCTTTACTGTGTAAGATTTTAACCCCTGATTAGGTAAATCTCCCTGAATTTTTCTCTCAAATACCCATCTCAACCCTATTTGCTAATATTTTCTATTGTCATTTGCTTACTGTCTGTCTCTTTTGTTACAATCAAACTTGGAGAGGGTGGGGCCATGTCTCCCTCTTCACAGTGCATCCCCAGGGCTGAGCATGGTCGCAAAGCTGCTGCTCAGTGGTTGATTGCAGGGAGGAGTGGCAGAGTAGGGAGGGAGACAATGAACATGAAAAGTGTGAGAGTGACTTGGAAAGCCGTAGACACTGAGGCGCCAGGGGCTCTCGCTGCCCTTGTGATGGGAAGGCAGGGTCCTTGGCTGGGACTGGGGGTAGGGACGGAACGGATCAGCAGGAGTGAGTCTGAGATGAGGAGGCCTTGACTGCCCTACTTGGGCTCTGTGACGGTCTCCCCTAGCCCCAGCCCCCCGCCTGGCATGCTGTTCCTGCCGCGGCCTCTGTGTTTTTTCAGGAAAGAGAGTTGGTTTGGGGTCATGGAGGCCTGTTAATGAACCTGGCCTGTGGAGGGATTTCATTTCCTCTCTGCAAAGGTCACTCTCTCCCCCGTCGCAAGGTGGAAGGTGGGCAAACCAGAGAGGGGACCAGGCGGCTTCTCGGGGGAGCCCCCCTACCCAACGCCCTGGAGCCTGCGCCGGTGCTGCACACCCCTGGCTGTGCTCGGGAAAGGCAGAGGGTCCCTGGTAGCAGAGAGCTGTCTCTTGGTAAAAAGCTGTGCTTTCCACCTGGCAACAAGGATGGCTCTGCCTGCAGCTCAGTGTTGCTTCTAATCACCAAAGGATAAGCTAGGAGTTAGCACAATGCAGCGTGTTCCTCCTCACACACAGGCAGAACGACAGAGAGAGAGAAAGAGAGGGGTCGGGGGATGAGCAGCAGATCCAGAGGCGGCAGGCTTGCCTGGGAGAGCACAGACATCTTCTGGAGCAGAAAGACTAGAGCATCACCAGGGCTGGCGGTGGAGACAGCTACTGAGCTGGAGGAAGGGAGGGGCACGCTCCCGGCCCTGCCCTCAGGAGCCCCCATCTGAGGGGAGACACAGCCCTGCCCCCTCCGGAGATCCTCAGACTTAGGGCAGAAGGGAGAGAAGTGAGCTCCACGAAGCTCCTCCCTCGCGCCAAGGGCAGGCTAGATGCACCCAGCGCCTCACATCGCCCCGTGGGGTAAGCAGGGCTGCGTGTCCCGCACCAAGGGCATCCCTGGTGAGGGCGGTGCCCTGAGGGAGGCTCGAGGCATGCCTTCTGCCAGCTTACAGACAGGGGTGGGGGGAGGCTGAGGCTACGCCCAAGGACTCGCAGCTCAAAGTACAGACCCAGGATTTGGTCTCTGAATTCAGGTCAAGGGCCCCTTGGGCAGTGGCTGGTGTGTGAGGGAACGTGGGACAGAGAGAGGCCTCCCTGCAGAGCCCACATCTCGGGTGACCTGCCTGGGGACTAAGGCTCGTAGACCTTCCCATTCCTGGGAAGTGGTCCCTGCGACCGGAGAAGGGGAAATGGAAGGGAAAGAGCAAAGCCAAGTTTGCACTGCTGTCCTGGCCCCGGGGGTGAGCATCTGGTGCTTGACTCCGCGGGTCATCTCAGGAGGCCTGGGACAGATATCTCAGGGCTAGACACCAGGCGATGAGAGGGAGATGGGAGGGAAATTCTCACCGCCATCCCCTCTTGGCCAAGGATAACTGGTGCTTGCTGGTTGCAGGCACCTGAGCGCCAAGTAGGTACTCCTGATATAATAGGGACAAAACCTACTCCTGTTTCTTTACTTTAACCTTTGTACTCTAGTGCTTTTGCTACAAGTGAAAAATGTTGCCCATAGCTTGAAACATACAGGCTACATAACACTGAGCAGAGTTCCCTGTGCTATACAGCAGGTCCTTGTTGGTTATCCGCTGTAAATGTGGCAGTTGTGTACATGTTGATCTCAAACTCCCCAACTATCTCAGAAGGGCTGGGAGCTCTTGAAACTGCCCTGCTCTCTCTTGCCCCCTGGACTTTGCACCTGTCAGTCCCTCTGCTGGGCAAACTTTGCCCCTTCCCCATTTTGCTTTTCTAGATGACTTCTAGATCTGAACAAAGACGACATGTCTTCCTGGAAACCTTTCTGGAAGCACTCCCTCAGCCTGTGCGACCTCATCTAGAAGGGCCTTCCACACTGACCTCTGTGAGGTCGCGGACTGCATGCCTTTTACTGTGGAACCTGGTGCAGGCGGGCACTCGGGGGGTGTGGGGGCTTCTTGCACCGCCTCGGAGCCTCCCACAGGAGTGGACCTGGGAAGTCAGGGGGTTTTGAAAGGATCGGACAGCTCAGGGGCGCCCGTGGATCCCAGCCTCCGTGCCTCCAGCCCATCTGCCAGCCCGTCAGCAGTCTTCTGCCCTCTCTCCCCTGGCCCCCAGCTGACTCAGCAACACCCTGGCAGGACTATTTTTCTGCTCTCAGTGACCTGTGACCAAAGCCACTTGCAGCTAATTAGCACCGGCTGTGTGTCTGACCCCTGCCCCCCGCTGGCGCTCACCACCCCAGCTCATTCCCATTTAATGGGCTCAGCACCCGCCTGGCAACCTCCATCCTCTCTCCCTTCACATGACTGAGCTTCGAGCCTGAGGGTTTGTTCCTTCTTTCTTTCGGGCTTGCTTCATTTTATAATTAACACTTTCTTCTTACTGTTCTCTTCCCTCCTCCACTCACTGTCTGTGTGATGCCGGCCTGGGTCCCCCAGAGACAGGCTGAGGAAGTCGTGGGGCCCACGCCTGGGGCACCTTCAGTTGGGGCTGACACGGTGATGTGGCGGGACAAGGACAGGGCACAGAGGTGCACAGAAGGGGGGACCCCAGAGAGCATGCGGTTCCAGGTCCACCCACTGTGCAGAGGAGAAAACAGGTCCAGGGAGGGTGAGGATGCTGACCGTTGCAGCGATCTAAAATGTCTTAGGCCTGGGTCCCCCTAACCCCCAAAGCAAAGTCTGAAACAGGGTCTAGGGGTAAGGGAAAGAACAGAAGTAGAGGTCTGGGAAGAACAAAATAGGAAGGTGAATAAGCTGATCTGAATACTCTGCCATCAAACTGGGGGCCTCTGTGTGCTCCTAAAAGGTCTGCTCACGCTCGGGGTGGGGGTGGAGGGAGGGCACGGCTTATCCTTCAGTTCCTGACCATCACTGCGCGATGCCTGCATCACGCCACAGCAGTGCTGAGACCTTTTCACTTTCCAAGGTTGCTTGTACATCTGCATGGCTGGGCAGGTTCGAGGTGTCCACTGACGAGGGGGGGAGAGGGGTGGAACTGAGCAGACAGGGTGCTGTCGGAGGATGCTGTGAGGAGCTGGTTCCCACAACAGCAGCCGTGACAAAGAGTTGGAATGAGAGGCTGGGAGCATGATGGGCTTGACACACGATGAAGCCGCACAAGGGTAAGACAGCATGACCAACTGCCTCGGTCAGGAATGTGCTGGGCAGCAGTGATCGGAAAACCCAACTTCAGTGTCCAAAAAAGAAAGAAGTTCATTTTTCCTCCCATAATAAGAACAGGCTACAAGTCCAAGGCTGTCAGCGCCAAAGTCTGAGATTTTCTTCAGTTCAGTTCAGTTCAGTCACTGAGCTGTGTCCGACTCTTTGCGACCCCATGAATCGCAGCACGCCAGGCCTCCCTGCCCATCACCAACTCCCAGAGTTCACGCAGACTCATGTCCATCAAGTTGGTGATGCCATCCAGCCATCTTATCCTCTGTCGTCCCCTTCTCCTCCTGCCCCCAATCCCTCCCAGCATCAGAGTCTTTTCCAACGAGTCGACTCTTTGCACGAGGTTTTCTTAGTCTTTCCTTTATGAGCTCAGGATGATTGCTGCAGTCCCAGCCATCACATCTGAATTTCCAGCAGGAAGAAAGTGGAAGTATGGTGGAAAGGAGAAGGGCAGCATCTCTATTAGGCCAGCAAGAGCTGTACCCATGGTCCACTCAGTACACATTGATTGGCTAGAAGGGTTGTCACTTAGTACTCTTGGGTGGAAGGGGAGGGGGTTGGATTGAGGGCTGGGGCAGTCAACCAGTTCTTTCTGCTACCCAGACATGGGTGTCCACTTTTCCTTTTCTTTGTAGGGCAGCTGGCCCATTCCATTTCACTACCCACGTCCTTTGTTATTTGTAACTCATGGCTAGGCCTGAGTGGCTCTGGTCTTTGGGACCATTGGCCACATGTTGGATTTTCTTATTTTTTTTTTCATTGAGGCTGGTCAGAGAAGAGATGGAAAATCACCATGGGTCGCTCCTGTTTATTTCCTTCCTCCACTTTTATCTCCCGTTGAAAAAAGACGCCCCTGGGAGGGATGAAGTGGCCGTCATCTTACTCCTTCAGTGGCTGAGCACCAGCCATGGCAAGCAGGATGTGTTTTGATGTGTCTGCTCTCCACTCCTGGCCAGTAGGTGATCTCACCCAGCGATGCGTCTAAGGGTGGATGCTGAGGAGAGAAACGAGATCCGGGTCCCCACGCTGTCCCTGTGTCCACTCAGGATACTGGGGCCCCAGGCAGTGTGGGGCACCTGCCATCTGCACTCTTGACCCAGCCACCTCCTCCCATTAAGTTCAAGTCCCAAGCAGTTATTCAGACTCCCTCCAACTCCAGGTGGGCAGGGGCACTCATCTTCCCGTCTCCCTGGATAGCTTACCAGGAAAGTCTTTGACTGGACACCCCCAAGCCAACTCCAAGACAGAATTCAAGGAAGAATAAGGGACTTGGGAGATAAGACAAGGAAGGGAAGAAGCCCATGGTACCATCCGAGGTCCCACTGTGGGTGACGAAAGCTGATTCCACGGGCGTCCTCTGGGAGACTGAGTGGAATGCAGTTCAGTTACCCACCTGAGATATATACACCTAAAACCCTAACCCTCAGTTACTGGCGAGGGCTGATCCCAGGGCCCATTAACTCCCAGTGTTCTGGCTGCCACGTGAGCAGGCAGAACAGAACCCAGCTGCCAGGGAAAGTCCTCTGGCGAAGAAATGCAGGTGCTGCCAGCTGAGAGTTAACCTGGGAGAGGCTAAAATAGTCACTGCCGGGGCGAGTGGGTGCAGCGGCAGCAGAGGCTCCCACAGGCAGGCGGACCCCCCAGCTGAGGGGCCGTCCCAGCTGAGGGGCCGTCCCAGCTGAGGGGCCGTCCAAGTGGGCGCTACCAGCATTCTGGTGGAATGACTTTTCTTGGGTGGAATAATTGCTCTTTGCAGGAGGTGGACAACCCTGGCCCATGCCACCTCCTTGTCACTGTGACAACCAACAGGCCCCCCACACACTGCTCAAGACTCTCCCTGCATTCGGGTAGGAAACGTCCATCTAGTCCAACCCCTTTGTTTTCCAGATGAAGGCAAGTGACTTGTCCAGCGGCACACAGCTAGTTCTGAGAGGCCTAGACGAGTGTGGAGGGCAGGTTTCCTGAGCCGTGAACTGGCTTGTTCTGAAAACCACTTGGGCGGTTCAGCCCTTACTTGCTTGTTCACGCCTTAATGAAAAATGATTGCGATGTTCTCTGAGCCCAGGCCCCAGTGTCCCCTCCGTAACCTGGCACCCTCCTGCTGGGACCCAGGTCCCTCCTGCTTGTTCCAGCCTCCCTGGAGGGGGCCTTGTGCCCTGTGGCCGATGGGCTCTGTGTCAGGATGGGGCCTAGCATGGGCTGTCACTGGACAGGAAATTCACTCTTGAACAAGGATTCCCCGATGCCCTTTCTTGCCGCTAACAAGGGCCCCGCAGCTGCAGTGACTGTAACAAGGCCCTTGACTAGAACAGAATGCTCTGGGGCCGCTGGCAGACCCCTCATCCCTGCCTCCAGACCATCCATCTGCTGTCGGCCCCGGCAGCTGCATCCGGGCCCTGGCTCCTCTGTGATTGGCAGCCCTGCTCGGGCCTGGCGCCGGCTCCTGGCACGGGTGCCTGTGAGCGCGGCACCAGCCTCGGAAAGGATGGCTGATCCCTGGCTGCCGCATTGAGGGGCCCAGGTACCCTCCCCGCCTCCAGCCAGGATCCGCCTGGCCTGGCTCCTTCTCTTCTGTGAAGGACCCGGACCAGATGGAAAATTATCGGAGCTGATTTACAGCCACAGCGAAGTCAGCTGAGGGCGAGGCGTGGATGCTAGCGGGCCCTGCCCTGCAGGGGGGACCTGCAGGGTAGCGGCGGGGGATACTATGGGGAGAGACAGGACGTGCCCTAAGGAGAAAGTTGGACCAAGAGCAAAGGAGAAGCACGGGGCCGGGGGAGGAGAGAGAGGAGACGGAGGACAGAGGCTGGGGGACGAGAGGAGGGGGGCAGCCCGTGTTTATGGAGGCCTTGCCATATGTCAGGCCCGCATTTTCTTGTGGGCTTTGCTTTACCGCCGGGCTGTCCAATCTGGTAGCCACCAGTCTCGGGTGGCATTTTAAATTAAAATTGAGATTAATTATAATTAACTATAATTGAAAATTCAGTTCCTTAGTCACCCGAGCCACGTATCAAATGCTCCACAGGCACACGTGACTGGCGGCAGCTGCGCCACATGGGGTGGCTACAGAGCGTTTCCACCGTGGCAGAAAGTTCTACTGCACAGGCTGGCACAGGGAAGGCCGATATTAAACAACAGTGGACACCTTCATGTTGTTGAGACGCACCTATCTTTCTCTCTATCCATCTGTCCATCCATCCATCTACCCACCTATCTACATATCTACCTGACATCTACAGCTAATCTATATATATAGATAGATATCAAGCACAACATGTAATAAATCATTTATATCAAGCCTAGATGGTATGTATCCAAAAGGTCAGCAAATGTTTGCTGTTAAGAACCAATAGTAGATACTTCAGGCTTTACTATTTTAGGCTTTATGGACCCTGCAGTCTCACAATGTCTCTGTTCTGCTATAGTAATAAGGAAGCAGTGGTATGGGGGTAGCTGTGTTCCAATAAAATTTAATTTATAGTCACTAAAATTTTAAATTTCATGTAGTCACAGAATATCCTCTTGACTTTTTTCAACCATTTAAAAATGTAAAACCCTCCTTAACTTGTGGGTGAATAAAAAACAGGTGATGCACGGGATTCGGCTTGGGGCAGGGTTTAGATCATCCCCATTTCACGGATGTGGAAACTGAGGCACAGGCACACCATCTAGGTTTTCTGAGGTCACACAGCTAGAAATGGCAGAGCTGAGATTTGCACCCAGGTAGTTGGGCTCCAGAACCTCACTTCTTAACCTCTTGACACATTAATGAATGATATCATTTTAGGGAGGGGAGATTGCTTGGAAAATGACAAGTGCGATACGGTAGCAAACTGGCAGTGGGTGAGTGGAGTGGCCACCTGGAATTGGTGAACATGGAAGACCTTACTGAGAAGATGCTTTTTTACCTAAGACAGGGATGACTAGAAGGATCCAGCCAAGGGTTGAGCCAGGAGAGCATCCTAGGTGTGGAGGGGACAAGTGTGATGTCCTATAGCAGGACCACAGGCCAGTGCAGCGGGAGCACAGAGGAACAGACAACGCAGGCAGAGATGGGTGTGGCCACAGAATTCATGAACCATGATAAGCAGCAGCACTGTCTTAAGTGGGATGAGTAACCTTCCATGTGGGATGAGTCACCTTCGATATTGTCTCAGGAGGAGGATTGACACGATTCACATATAAAATAAGAAACAGCCCTGGATGCATAAAAGACTAGGGCAGCTCGTTAGCAGGCTATCGCAACCACAGGCACCAGCAACGAGGGGCTTGTGGAGGTGCAGGGGCTGTGGAGATGTAGGTGCAAGGATAGTTACGGGAAATGTCTTGAATTTGAACCAACAGAATGTATTATTCATGTAAAGGTAAGGGGAGAGGGGAAAGTGTAGAATAGAGATAAAAACCAATCAATCCTAAAGGAAATTAATCCTGAATATTCATTGGAAGGACTGATGCTGAAGCTGAAATGTCAATACTTTGGCCACCTGACACAAAAAAATTGACTCATTTTCAGACCCTGATGCTGGGAAAGATTGAGGGCAGGAGGAGAAGGGGACGACAGAGGATGAGATGATTGGATGGCATCGCTGACTCGATGGACATGAGTTTGAGCATGCTCTGGGAGTTGGTGACAGACAGGAAAGCCTGACAGTTTCAGTCTATGGGGTCGCAAAGAGTTGGACACAACTGAGTGACTGAACTGAATTCAGGGGGTTTGAGTGATGTGTGACAGGTACTTCCATGTAGAGACTGGAAGAACAGGAGAGGACCAGCTCTTGGGTGGGGAAATCAGGACTTCTGCTTTGGGACATGCTAAGGTGGAGATGCCCTTGAGGATCTGAGCAGTGATGTCAAATAGCGGGCTCTGAATCGCGGTCTGGAGCCCAGTGGAGAAGCCAGGGCAGGGGTTCTACACCTGGGAACAAAGAAGATGGGTCTCAGTGGGTCCCAGACCTGCTCGCAGCGTCTAGGGGAAGGCCAAGATGAAAGCTCCAGCAAAGGAGGGCACACGTGTGAGGTCACAGAAGCCAAGAGAAGAGAGAGTTTAAAAGATCTAAGAGAACTTAAGAACATGTCAGAGGATGCAGGATGGTCCAGCAAGATGGGGTCAAAAAAGTTTTATTAAAGTATAAAGGAGATAGAGAAAGCTTCTGACATAGGCATCAGAAGGGGGCAGAAAGAGTACCCCTCATTTGAATCAGTTCTAATGAGATGGATGAAACTGGAACCTACCATACAGAGTGAAGCAAGCCAGAAAGAAAAACACCAACACAGTATACTGACACATATATACGGAATCTAAAAAGATGGCAATGATGAACCTGCATGCGAGACAGCAAAAGAGACACAGATATACAGAACGGACCCTTGGACCCTGTGGGAGAGGGAGAGGGTGGGATGACTTGGGAGAATGGCATTGAAACATGCACACTATCATGCAAGAATGAAGCACCAGCCTATGCTCGACATAGGATACAGGATGCTCGGGGCTGGCACACGGGGACGATCCAGAGAGAGGAAATGGGGTGGGATGTGGGAGAGGGATTCAGGATTGGGATCTCATACACACCCATGGTGGATTCACGTCAATGCACGGCAAAACCAACACGGCATTGTAAAGAAAAACAAAGCAACAATTAAAAAAAAAAAAAAAAATGAGCCAGGAGAGCATCCTAGGTGTGGAGGGGACAAGTGTGATGTCCTAAAGCAGGACCACAGGCCAGTGCAGCGGGAGCACAGAGGCACAGACAACGCAGGCAGAGATGGGCGTGGCCACAGAATTCATGAACCATGATAAGAAGCAGCACTGTCTTAAGTGGGATGAGTAACCTTCCATGTGGGATGAGTCACCTTCGATATTGTCTCAGGAGGAGGATTGACACGATTCACATATAAAATAAGAAACAGCCCTGGATGCATAAAAGACTAGGGCAGCTCGTTAGCAGGCTATCGCAACCACAGGCACCAGCAACGAGGGGCTTGTGGAGGTGCAGGGGCCGTGGAGATGTAGGTGCAAGGATAGTTACGGGAAATGTCTTGAATTTGAACCAACAGAATGTATTATTCATGTAAAGGTAAGGGGAGAGGGGAAAGTGTAGAATAGAGATAAAAACCAATCAATCCTAAAGGAAATTAATCCTGAATATTCATTGGAAGGACTGATGCTGAAGCTGAAATGTCAATACTTTGGCCACCTGACACAAAAAAATTGACTCATTTTCAGACCCTGATGCTGGGAAAGATTGAGGGCAGGAGGAGAAGGGGACGACAGAGGATGAGATGATTGGATGGCATCGCTGACTCGATGGACATGAGTTTGAGCATGCTCTGGGAGTTGGTGACAGACAGGAAAGCCTGACAGTTTCAGTCTATGGGGTCGCAAAGAGTTGGACACAACTGAGTGACTGAACTGAATTCAGGGGGTTTGAGTGATGTGTGACAGGTACTTCCATGTAGAGACTGGAAGAACAGGAGAGGACCAGCTCTTGGGTGGGGAAATCAGGACTTCTGCTTTGGGACATGCTAAGGTGGAGATGCCCTTGAGGATCTGAGCAGTGATGTCAAATAGCGGGCTCTGAATCGCGGTCTGGAGCCCAGTGGAGAAGCCAGGGCAGGGGTTCTACACCTGGGAACAAAGAAGATGGGTCTCAGTGGGTCCCAGACCTGCTCGCAGCGTCTAGGGGAAGGCCAAGATGAAAGCTCCAGCAAAGGAGGGCACACGTGTGAGGTCACAGAAGCCAAGAGAAGAGAGAGTTTAAAAGATCTAAGAGAACTTAAGAACATGTCAGAGGATGCAGGATGGTCCAGCAAGATGGGGTCAAGTAACTAACTGATGGGATTCAGCCACATGGCAGGCAAACATGACCTTCAAAGAGCAGCAGCAGGTGGTAGAACCAGAAACTTCCAAAGCATTGCCTCCTGGTTATGTGGGGGCCAGAGCAGGGCAGCGGTGAAGGCGGCAGCTTGGGGGAGCCCAGTGGGTGGCTGAGGGTGGCAGGGATTAGGTTCAGCCCAGTCTTGTGATGCTCTGACCCCTCGTGGGAGTGGCATTCCCGGAGCTCCTGAAATGAGCTCCAGGTTCCCTGAATTGCCGGAGCCGCAGCTTCCAAAAACCTCCACGGCCCCTTGCTTTGCTCACTCCACATCCACCCCGTGCCCTAGGAACCAGGGCACAGCTGGCAAGTGCCCTTCAACAGACCTGCGTTGCCTTCCCTGCTCACCAGCGCCCCCTCCAGCCCCCTCTCGATCAAGGCTGGAGGAGACATGGGCTGCCCATCAAGCCACCTCCCCGGGAACTACAATTGTTTCCTGTGATACAAGTCATTGCAGGCTTTCTGCACAGGACAAGCATATCTCTTACCCCGTCCCACTGAAACGGCAGGTGATACTTCTCACCTCTCGAAGCGTGCGGGTGGAGGGGTTCACGCCTTCCTCCATCAGCCTGGTGACCCAGGTTGCGTGCTGGCCTCCAGCCATGGGGTGCAATCCCTGCCCCGAGGCCAGGTAACCGTGGAACCTGTGCAAGGCTGCAGGTCACTGCAACCACCAGGGGGAGGGGACAAGAGTCACCTACGCTTCCTCCTGGAGGAGCCACTGACCACGTTGCAAGGTCCAGGGCAGGAGGTCACCAATGACCTCCCTTTCTGGCAGCAGTATGCACAGGGGTGGGCAAACTTGGTCTGCAAAGGGCCACACAAAATACTGTCGATTACATGGGGAGCCCTGTGATCTCTGTCACAAAGACTTAACTCTGTCTTAGTGTCTTGAAAGCAGCCATAGACAAAAGATAAAGCTTCATTTATTAAATCAGGTGGTGGGCTGCAGTCTGCAGAGTCAGGGAACTGGGGCAGGAGGGGTCTCAGGGGGAGAGGGGTGGGTGCTGGGCTCCAGCAGAGAGGATGAGAGGGCCTGGGAAGGACCTCAAACTGGGTGCTTGAGGTGGGGAAGTCAGAATGCCAGCCGGGTATTGGCCAGGGCCCTCAGAGGGAGGTGACGTGGTGGACAGTCTGGCGCTGACCTCCGAGCTTAACTGCTTTTTGGCAGGAGGCAGAGAATCTAACCTGCGGGTACAGGAGAGACGGAGGGCAGGCAGGGTGGGCATGGGCCCATGTGTCAGGGGAGGGCTAGCAGGAAGGGCTAGGGGTCGATCAAGGCTGGAGGAGACATGGGCTGCCCATCAAGCCACCTCCCCGGGAACTACAATTGTTTCCTGTGATACAAGTCATCGCAGGCTTTCTGCACAGGACAAGCATATCTCTTACCCCTTCCCATTGAAACGGCGGCAAAGATGGTCCAAAGGGAGAGTTTCCAACACCTGCGGGACAGGAGGGACCAGAGGTCTCAGTGGAGAGCAAGGGTGAGATTGAGTCAGATCAGGGGAATCCAGAGCAGAAGGGCCACCGCCGAAACTCACCAGGACTTGGAGGGCAGCAGGGAGGAAGAGATTCCTTCCCTTGCAGCTGACAAACGTGGGGCCAGATGAGGACGGCAGGTCACAGTCGAGGTGATTAGCTGGGAGCCTGTCTGGAGAAGGGCTGCGCTGGGGGCTGTTTCCAGGCCCCGGTGTGGAGAGTGGCTGAACTGAAGGGGCGGTGTTTCCCCCGGGCTGGAACCAGAACGGTGCTGGCCGCAGAATGACCTCCCAGAGACGGCCGGGATGCAGGGATCACCCTCACGCCCTCACACCTTCCTTTCTGTGTCAGCATCCACGCTGTGTGTGTTCACAGAGCTCACTGGAAGGCCTCTCATTCTGGGGATATCTGACTCTCGTTTTATCGTTTTATACTCTTCTTTATTGAGGAATATTTACTATAAGCATGTATTAAATTTTTTTAAGATGAACTATCATATTTAATGAAATTTTAACGTTTATACTATTTGAAGAGTTTTTATAAATAATCATAAAGGTAATGCTATGAAAATGATCAAGGAAGATGAATAGGTGATTTATAACAAGCAAAAGGCTGGTGTGTCAGAGCCCAGACGAGACACAGAGTTCACCCCCAGAGGGTTCAAATGATGCTAAGGTCAGGTGGTGCAAGAGGTAAAGAACCTGCCTACCAATGCAGGAGATATCAGAGACGGGGCTTCAATCCCTGGGTCAGGAAGATCCCCTGGAGGAGGAGGGCATGGCAACCCACTGCAGTATTCGTGCCTGGAGAATCCCATGGACAGAGGAGCCTGGCAGGCTATAGTCCTTAGGGTCACAAGGAGTCAGACATGACTGAGTAACTAACACTTTCACTTTTCACATAAAGGATCGGCTTATGGGGGGTGAATAGGGTTAAGGGAATAAGCAAGGGATGAGGAGGCCCCCAGAGGCTGTCACCTCTCAAGGCTAAAGGGATTTAAGTCCCACAAGACGTAGAGCATGCAGAGGGGCTGCCCTGTGGGAGCTGTGGTCTCAGAGAAAGCAAATGCCAGGGACATGGGGCTGAACCAGGGGAGAAATTCCCCACCCTCTCTCCCGCCACCCTCCAGACTCCTCAGCCAGCATTTCAGAAAAATACTCCATAGGCAAACTCACACACAAAATCTTCACTGTAGCATTCTTCATAACAAGAGACTGGAAATAATGTTAATGCCTATCGAGAACAGTGATAGTAATGCTGGTAAAGACTGTGAGAGATAACACGTGTCTGTACATGCACATATGTGCCTGGATTGATTCCAAGCCATTTGCATGTATTATCTCATCTAATCTCGCAATAATCCTGTGTGGCAGGTACTATTACTATCTACATTTTACAGAGACTAAACTGAGTATTAATAGAGCTGAAGTGGAATTACAATATAGCCACACTGCAGAACATGGTACAGCCATTTAAAACGAGGAAATAGGTCTAAATACGTGAATCTGGGAAGAAACACACCGAAGAAGAAAAGGTCACAGAAATATTTGTATACAGTAATCTCTTTCTATTTTTAAAGTAGCAGCTGTGTGCATGTGTTTGCGTGTGTGTAGAAAAAAGGTCTGGAAGGACACACTTGAAAAATAATGGTGGTTACCAATGGGGAGGGGGGGTAGTGGGGATTTGAAAGAGCTTCATTTTTATCTTATGTATAATCAGAATGTACTCACATACTCCCTGTGCACAAAAAAATGAAGGAGTAAACAAGTGAAAGAAAATAGAACAAGCCCTCCTGTCGACACTGGGGTTTCAATCCAGCAGCCCTGTTCCAAGGCTGACTGGTTCCCAGTCTGTGTGCTCTTAACCCTTTGCTTCTCTAGAGGTTTGTCTATGAAGCGGGGTACTAGTGGTACTAGCGGGCTACTGTACCCCCTTACAGCTGGCCTCATGAGGAGTGGACGGGTAGCCCGTGAGGAGCGCCCTGCAGGCCTGCCCAGGAAGTGCTGTGCTCCCAGCCCCAGGACAGCTGGGGAAGGTGGGGGCCCAATTCCAGCCTTAAGGCTCCGTAGTGTCCATGGCACGCTGTCCTCCCTGACCAAACAGACCTCAAAACCCAGACCCAGACTTCTCTGGTGGTCCAGCGGTTGAGAATCCACCTGCCAATGTAGGCGATGTGGGTTCAATCCCTGGCCCGGGAGGATCCCACATACCACCAGCGCCTAAGGCCGTGTGCTTGGCCGGGAGGATCCCACACACCACCAGCGCCTAAGGCCGCGTGCCTGGCCCGGGAGGATCCCACGCACCACCAGCGCCTAAGGCCGCGTGCCTGGAGCCAGTGCTCCACAGCAAGAGGGGCCGCTGCACGAGAAGCCCGTGCTCCGCAACTGGAGAAAGCCCGTGTGCAGCAAGGCAGACAGCAAGAACCCAGAGCCGATGTCTGCCCCGCCCCGCACAGCCGGCATGGCCTCGGTCCTTGGCGCCTCGGTTTGGCAGAAAATGGCCTGCAGAGTCACATGCTGGGAATCAGCAGCTATATCCCCTGATGAGAGCCTGAAACAGAGGCCAAGGTCATTTAGCAGAAAGTGGACCCCATGCGTTCACCTCTGTGACTTTCTAGACCTCAGTGGTAATTATTTACAGAGCGCTGCCAAGCCCTCTGAAGGCCTGCTTTACTAAAGCTCGCGTGCTCTGAGCACTCTGATGAGTGTTGACAGGAAACTAAACACCGCCTGGGAGAAACAGCTGGTCGGCACCTTCTCCGGAAGCTGATTCTAACAGGAATGTTCACCTAATGCTGACAAGGATCTGAATTTTGCATCTCCCTGGACTACCCTATAAACACACGAGTGCGTAAAGTCTGGAAAGGCAAACGCTCAGCTTGCGCAGAAGTCGCCTCTAATGAATGTTGGGTGTGGGGTGGCTGGGGTTGAGGGGTAGGGGGTCCATGAAGCAGGTGGTCAGCAAAGATATTTGTACTCTACTTCAGATATTGAAGCAGTGCTCGACTCTGCTGCAATGAGAATGTTTGCAAATATTTCCTGCAGAAAAAAAAAATTAATAAGAAAGAAAAGGAGGAATGCACCAATAGGATTTTTCTGTGGAATAAATAAATTTTGCATCTCCCTGGACTACCCTATAAACACACAAGTGCGTAAAGTCTGGAAAGGCAAACGCTCAGCTTGCGCAGAAGTCGCCTCTAATGAATGTTGTGTGTGGGGTGGCTGGGGTTGAGGGGTAGGGGGTCCATGAAGCAGGTGGTCAGCAAAGATATTTGTACTCTACTTCAGATATTGAAGCAGTGCTCGACTCTGCTGCAATGAGAATGTTTGCAAATATTTCCTGCAGAAAAAAAAAATTAATAAGAAAGAAAAGGAGGAATGCACCAATAGGATTTTTCTGTGGAATAAATAAGAAGTTGGCCCTTAATAGTCATAAAGAACTGTTTCAGGCTGTGTCAGTTGTGTCTGACTCTCTGCAACCCTATGGTCTGTGGCCCGTCAGGCTTCTCTGTCCATGGGATTCTCCAGGCAAGAGTACTGGACGGTGTTGCCATTTCCTTCTCCATGTTTTAGGCTATTTAGACATAAAACACACACTGTTTATTGAACTCTGATGGGGTGCCAGCTGCTGTTAGACATATTATCCTGTGTTGACCAGATGACCCTACCAGATAAGTATTATTTGCCCCACGTGCAGATGGAGAGAGGCAGGGCACAGGTGGAGATAGACCCAGAGCCCTCAGCTGCACATATACAGGTTAGTGAAATCCCGGAGTCATGGGAAAAATGGATTTTCTTCTCCCAGAGAAAAGCAAAGAACCTCGTGGAGAAGATGCCGCTCTCCCCACCCAGGAGTCCTTGGAGAGAGCCGTGCACGTCTGTCTGTTCGCATGCTATTGAAAGCAAAGTGCTAGGGACACTGGAAATCCCACAACTCTGCCTCACTGGAATGCATCTGGAAGCCCAGTCAGCCCCCCTCCTGGGGAGGAAGGGGCAGATCCTGGCAAAGGACCACCCAGAGAAGCATGCCAGCTTGCCCCTTTCAGTGGGCACTGAGAGAAGACTCCAAACAGGGGGTCGTGGCAGCTTTGCCCCCTGGGATGGTCCAGCAGCTACTGCCCAGGGGATGATGAGCGGGGTTGGGGTCTAAGCGAGTCCCCTTCTCCCCATAAACTGGGGCCGGCAGCCAGCTAGCTCACAGCTGCCCTCTCCCATTGCGAAGATGGATTTAGTAAGAGCAGCTAAATGGGCACAAACCACACACAGATAGGTTGTTCCACTCTCTCCAGACTGGCTGAGCTGAACACAGGGCTCAGCTTTCAGAGCCAGCTTCCTGCGTCCTCCCCTGCCTTCCTCACAGCAAGAGGCAGATGGAGCCTTAAATCCCCCACGGCTGCGCCTCACCATGAAGAGAAGGTCCCAGCTGGAACTGCCCTCCTGGTGGCCGTGCCAACCCCAGCCCCCGGACTCCCTGGAGCCCGCGATGGGGGCCTCTCACCCCCCCTCACTCAGCTGCCCTCCAAGTTCCTGGGGGCTTTCCTTTCCCTCCCCAAAGCCTCTAGTCACTAGGGGACAGATTGCCAGAGACCCCCACCACACCGTGAGTCACGTTTAGCACCGTGGACAGTGTGTGTGTGCTCAGCTGTGTTCGACTCTTTGCGACCCAATGGACTGTCGCCTGCCAGGATCCTCTGTCCACGGGATTTCCCAGGCAAGACTCCTGGACTGGGTTATTTCCTCTCTCAGAAGATATTCCCAACCCAGGGATCGAACCTGTCTCCTGTGTCTCCTCCATTGGCAGGTGGGTTCTTTACTTCTGCGCCACCTGGGAAGCCCTTCGGTCAAGTTTACAACCCAATTATGTGGACTTCCTGTGGCTGCAGACAGCCCTATAGTTGAGACTACTTTTAACCTTGACTGAATCCTTTGGCAGGGGGCTCTGCCTGCTAATACAGGAGATGCGGGTTCAGTTCCTGGGTCAGAAATATCCCCTGGAGGAGGAAATGGAAACCCATTCCAGTACTGTTGCTGGAAAAATCCCATGAACAGAGGAGCTTGGCAGACTACTCATGGGATGGCAAAGAGTCAGACGCGACTGAGCAACTGAGCACACACCCTCTGGATTCATCTACGAATTCACAATCCCTGGAGCGGGTTAGTGTCACTACTCCACCTTGTGGACATTATTGGAACTGCACCCTGAGGAGGCAAACAATCTGAGAGGTACTGAAAGCACGGAAGAATTGATGCTTTTGAACTGTGGTGTTGGAGAGGACTCTTGAGAGTCCCTTGGACTGCAAGGAGATCCAACCAGTCCATCCTAAAGGAGATCAGTCCTGAATAGTCATTGGAAGGACTCAAGCTGAAGCTGAAACTCCAATACTTTGGCCACCTGATGTGAAGAACTGACTCATTGGAAAAGACCCTGATGCTGGGAAAGACTGAAGGCAGGAGGAGAAGGGGACGACAGAGGGCGAGATGGTTGGATGGCATCACCGACGCGACGGACATGAGTGTGAGCAAGCTCCAGGAGTTGATGATGGACAGAGAGGCCTGGCGTGCTGCAGACCTCTTTGCTGGGGTCGCAAAGAGTCAGACACGACTGGGCGACTGAACTGCAACCAACCAATGAAGATACGGAGATGGGTGGGGAACTTGGCATGATGATGCTACTGATGACCACAGAGACGATGATGAGTCAGTGAGTTTGAAGTCACTTGCTTCTTTCCACTTTCTTCACATATCACCTCCTCACAGAGGCTTTCTCTGACCACCTTAAAATAAGACCCATCCATCTTTCTACCCCTCCATGTTGCCTTATTTTTTGTAGCAGTTATCATCACCTAAAATATTATTAGTCTGCTTATTGGTTGACAGCGTGAGTTCCAGGAGGGCAGGAACTTTGTTAACTGACGTATCCTCTCTGGCTAAGAATGCCTGGTATATGTGCAATAGGTGCTCAATAAAAATTTGGGGAATGAAGGCATTAACCAATGATTCACTAACCCACCCAGTGGCCCCCCGAGCCCCAAGCAAGCCCGCATACCCTTCTCCTGCAAACCTAGCTGTGTCCCTCGTGCTAGGAACAATTCCCCTGTTGGACCCCTAGGTTCAGCTCCAGCCAGCCTGTGCTGGTCTGGCCCTTCATGGTCAAGCCCCTGCCTCAGTTCCCACCTTTACTATCTGCATCCCTCAGTATCATTCCCTGTGCCTGTGGCCCAAGCCAGAGTGGCTTCAACTCACTGCTCGTCCATTGTGTGCCTGGCCCTGGGCTAGGAGTTTTGTGTATGCTGCCTCTAATCTTCATAGCAACCTGCAAGGTGGGTGTTAATTACCTTCATTTTTCAGATGAGAAATTAGTTCAGAGAAATTAAGGATTTTCCACACGCGATTTCTGCCACCCTGGTGTTTCCTAGAGACTGTGCTCGGTGATGCTAATGGGCGAAACAAGTAAAGAAAAATTTGTATGAAACAGAGTTTCCATGGTGAGAAATTTTAGAAAACATGACACATGGCAGGACTGCTTACACCAGGACTTCTCAGAACCTAGACAATACCCACAGGCGCTACAACCCTGCCAGTGGGGAGGAGCATATGCACGACACAGCTTTCCAAACGTATCTGACTTCGGAATCCCCTAATCAAGGAGCACCTCGCCAGGACGTGGCTCGGGATTCAACACCCGTAACCCTGAAATCATCAAGATCCAGCTCAATTGCTCTGACCAGGGATGCCCACAGGGTGGGAGTGGACACGTGCCCAGCATTTCTGCATGTACCTTGCTTGATCTAGTGACAGGCTCGTGAGGAGGACTCATTTATCCTCACCACTTTCTAGGTGGGGAAACCGAGGCTTAGAGATGGAATCTGCTCTGTTTGCTCCACGGATATTTGAAGCAGGTAGAGCATGACTCTTCACTGGGATGGTGAGGGTGAGAATAATCACAAGGGCCCATGAGGAACCTGAAGGCAGCCACAGGGCCTGCATGGAAGGAGCTGGGGGTAGGGGTGTGGCTGCGCCCAGCCCTGAGGGTCCCCCCCTCACCAGCCCTGGCAAAGGCCTACAGCCACAGCCCTCCGCGATCCTTGGGTCCACGTTCCTGCAAGCTCCTGCAGTTTTAATTAAACACCGCGTATGGCGGCTCATTAAAGAGAAAACAGTTGTTCTATTTCTAAGTAGCCTCAGGACTCCTGACTATTTTTACTGCTCGAACAACATTGCAGAGAATTTTATACTGTCTGAACTCGGCATTACCTCTGAGCCCAGCAGGAGCTCCAGGCCAGGGCTGAGAGGCCACTCTCTCCACTCCAGGACTCCTCCCTCACGGCAGCCAGGATCCGCCACAGGCCCCTCCCTCTGCCAGCAGCGTCCTTCTGGCTACTGGTGGCCCTGTAATCACCGGAAGGTCGCCCCACCTCGGAGCTCCGGTACACACCTTTTGGCTGTTTGGTTCCCTGTTTTGTGCGAAGCAGCCTATTAACAGGATTAGCTTATCCTTAGATACCACTTCCTGGGCACCAGGTACCGTTCTAAGCTCTTTAACTGCATAAACTCACTGAAGTCTCACAACACACCTTTCAGCTAAGTACTGTCATCCTCCCTGAAACCGATGGGGAAACTGAGGCGAACAGGGGTTGGGTTCCTTGCCCAAGATTATAAACTAGTTGGTGAAGCCAGGGCTCAGACACAGGCTTTGGAATTGGTACTCTTAACCACTATATTATGCCATCTGCTAATAATCTCCCAGGTTTGGCCCTGCTTGTGTCTACAACCCACTTCAGGGCTGTAACTCTGCCACCAGATCCCAGTCCAACGATGGCAGCAAGCTGGGTCAGCTGCCTAGGTCTCCAACCATCGCCTGGTCCTGGGCTGGCCTCGCCTGTGGCAGACTGCATTTCCCAAAGATGCTGCAACGGCGCCTCCCGTTCCACGTGCTCCTGGAGAACCTCCCCACTCCCCCGACTCCTTGAACCAGGGCAGGCCTTTGAGACGGCCTCAGTGAATACAGTGTAGCTGAAGTGACACTGTATGGCTTCAGAAGCCTGATAACAAAAATACCACGCACAGCTGCCTTCTCTGCGGGGACTCCACCACCAACGTGCGAGCAAACCCACATAAGTGTCAGAGAGACCCATATCTCCTAGCTGACAGTCAGCACCAACTATCCAGCCAGCGGCCGGGGCGCGGGCACTCTGAAAGCTAACTATTAGCCCCCGCTTGAGTAACTTAGTAGACGCTATGGGAAGTAGAGGCCAACTTCCCCATCCAGCCCTGCCCAAATAGTTGAGTCCTGAGCAAAATCAATGGTTTTGCCGTTTCAAGTCCCTAAACTTTCGGGTGGTTTGCTATATAGCACTAGACAACCAGAACACGTGCTGTGACTGTCTTCTGAAGCATTTTGTGACTCTGGGTGGTCCTCCCTGATGTACTGTGTTCTGTCTACCAGAGCAGATATCCCCCTGTTTTTCTGTCTCCATGACTCCTGTCCTCCCTAATAGAGAAAGTGAAGGCTGATGCTCTTCCATCTGCCCATCTCACTTAGGGAACAAGACACCATCAGGCTGGGTCCAGACACCACCCTTCCTCCCAGGAACTGAGATCCATCCTCTTCACGACAAAGAGTAAGTCTCCTAGGCAGTGGGGTCAATTCCCATCTACTTTCTAGATCACAAATTCTCACTGCCGCAATGCCTCACTCTGCCGTGTGCCCTTTCTTTTGAGTTTTACATTTCATTTATGGAAGTTGTATTTAGTTCTTTTGCAAATTGGTCAATTTTGGTAGCTGTTCTTTGCTTCACACCATACTTTCAATCCTTTCATTCTTCAAATCTGTTAAGCTTCCTACTTTTGTACTTGGTATCGTGATTACAATAGTTCCCATTTGGGGGAATCTGATCCTTCAATTTGTTGTTTCTAATAACTCTTGCTCATGGTGGCTTGTTTCCTTGTGTGTTCGGTGGTTTTAAATTGTGAGCTCATGTTCTTTGCAATTTTTATCTGTGTGAATCTTTAACATCTGCGTTTAAAGTGTGTTCTCCACACCAGTCAGAATGGCCATTATTAAAAAGCCTACAAATAACAAAAGCTGGAGAGGGGGTGGGGAAAAAGGGAACCTTGCTAACTATTGGTAAGTTGGTGCAGCCACTGTGGGAAACAGTATGGAGTTTCCTCAGGAAACTAAGCATAGAATTACCATAAGTACCAACAATGTCACTCCTGGGCAGTTCAGTTCAGTTCAGTCGCTCAGTCGTGTCCAACTCTTTGCGACCCCATGAATCGCAGCACGCCAGGCCTCCCTGTCCATCACCAACTCCCGGAGTTCACTCAGACTCGCGTCCATCGAGTCCGTGAT
>SJYT01023492.1:1399188-1410739 GCA_006410635.1 Cephalophus harveyi | reverse complement strand
GGCGGGTCATGGTGGAGAGGGCTGACAGAACTTGGTCCACTGGAGAAGGGAATGGCAAGCCACTTCAGTATTCTTGCCTTGAGAACCCCATGAACAGTATTAAAAGGCAAAATGATAGGATACCAAAAAAGGAACTCCCCAGGTCATTAGGTGCCCAATATGCTACTGGAGATCAGTGGAGAAATAACTCCAGAAAGAATGAAGGGATGGAGCCAAAGCAAAAGCAATACCCAGTTGTGCATGTGACTGGTGATAGAAGCAAGATCCGATGCTGTAAAGAGCAATATTGCATAGGAACCTGGAAAGTCAGGTCCATGAATCAAGGCAAATTGGAAGTGGTCCTGGGCAGACATCCAGACAAACCTACAATTCAAAAAGATGCGTGCTCTCCTGTGTTCCCAGCAGCCAAGATAAAGAAAAAGCCCAAATGCACATCAGCAGACAAATGGACAAAGAAGATGCAGTGCATATACATGTGATGGGATGTTACTCAACCACAAAAAGAACGAAATAATGCCATGTGCAGCAACATGGAGGCAACTAGAGAGTATCACACTAAATGAACTAAGTCAGAACAAGACAGACAAATACCATATGATATCACTTATATATGGAATCTAAAATATGACCCAAATGAACCTATCTAAACAGCCTCATGGACACAGAGAACAGAGGAGGTTGGGGGAGGGATAGAGTGGGAGGTTGGGATTAGCAGATGCAAACTGTTATCTACAGAATGGATGAACAAGGTCTTAGTGTATAGCACAGTTCAGTTCAGTTCAGTCGCTCAGTCATGTCCAACTCTTTGCGGCCCCATGAATCACAGCACGCCAGGCCTCCCTGTCCATCACCAACTCCTGGAGTTCACTCAGACTCATGTCCATCGAGTCAGTGATGCCATCCAGCCATCTCATCCTCTGTCGTCCCCTTCTCAGGGAACTAGTAATATATTCAAAACCCAGTGATAAACCATTATGGAAAACAATATGAAGAAGGATGTTTATATACATTTAATTGAATCACTTTGCTGTACAGCAGAAATTAACGTGACACTGTAAAACAACTATCAGTTCAGTTCAGTCACTCAGTCGTGTCCGACTATTTGTGACCCCACGAACCGCAGTACGCCAGGCCTCCCTATCCATCACCAACTCCCGGAGCCCACCCAAACCCATGTCCATTGAGTCGGTGATGCCATCCAATTATCTCATCCTCTATTATCCCCTTCTCCTCCTGCCCTCAATCTTTCCCAGAATCAGGGTCTTTTCCGATGAGTCAGCTCTTTGCATCAGGTGGCCAAAGTATTGGAGTTTCAGCTTCAACATCAGTCCTTCCAATGAACACCCAAAACAACTATACTTCAATTTAAAAAAAAGTGTGCTTTCCAAAAAAGATATGGTTTCTGCAAGGCTCCTAGGGTACCACCAATCTGGAATCACTGGCAAATTTCACAAAAATTTTCAGGTCTATCTTGTCTTATTGCACTTCACTTTTTCGTGCTTCTCAGATACTTTTTTTTTTTTTAAACAAATTGTAGGCTTGCGGTGGTCCTGCCTCCTGCAGGTCTATCAGTGCCATTTTCTAATTACATTTGCTCACTTTGTGTCTGTGTGTCACATGCTGGTAATTCTCTCAATATTTCAAGCCTCCACCAGCAGAAAGATCATGACTTGCTGAAGGCTTTGGTGATGGGCAGCATATTTTAACAATAAAGCATTTTTAAATTAAGGTAAGCATGTTGTTTTCTTAGACATACTATTGCATGCTTAGCAGGCTACACTACAGTGTAAGTGTAACTTTTATGCACTGAAAAACCAAAAACAAATGTGTGACTTGCCTTATGGCCATGAACTGGAACCAAACCCACAGCGTCTCTGAGGTGTGTCTATATTAGATTAAATACGAACCTCCAAGGACATGCGACCATGGCCACAACTGGCTCTTTTCAGGCCCCCTGAGGTCCACTTTTCCTCTAATGGTAGAAGTACTTTTTAATTGGGGTCTGGTTGCTTCACAACGTTGTGCTACTTTCTGCTGTATAGTGAAGTGAATCAGCTGTATGTGCACAAATATCCCCTCCCTTCTGGGTTCCCTCCCTTCTGGGTTTCCCTCCCTTCTGGGTCGCCACAGAGCATTGAGTGGAGTTCCCCACGTTACACAGCAGGTTTCACCAGTCCTCTGCTCCGTGCATAGCCACGGATACACGTCAACCCCCTCTCCCAACCCATCCCACGCCCCCCGTCCCCCCTTGGTGTCCATACATTTGTTTTCTATGTCTGTGTCTACTTTTGTTTGGCAAATAGGTTCATCTGTACCATTTTTCTAGATTCCAAGCGTATGTGTTAATAGACTATATTTGTTTTTCTCTTTCTGATTTACTTTATTCTGTATGACAGTCTCTAGGTCCATCCACGTCTCTACAAATGACCCACTCTTGTTCCTTATAATGTCTGAGTAGTATTCCATTGTGTATATATATACCACATCTTTTTTAGCCATTCCTCTGTCCATGAGTAGAAGTATTTAGAAGAAAAGTCTTCTTCAACTTCCACTCTCATTCCAGTGCACCAATGTGCAAAAATTTGCCACATTTTAATCTGAGTTAGTTTCCCTATTTCTTTTCTTACCCAAGATCCCAAGACATGCTTAAGGCACTGTGTACCTCTGGAGGAGAAGAGGCCACTAGAAATGGAGGAGTTAGGGTTAAAACAACAAAGGAAAGACACACATTTTTATGAAAAAAAAAAAAAAACTGGATCAGTATTCATTGCAAGAAAAATATTTCATGTAACAACTAAAATTGTTTTCTAAATGACTTGGCAGTTCTCCCTGACGTATCAATTAAGTTAACTACAATTCAATTTTATCTTTCCTTGAAGTACATTCCTCTACCTGATAACAAGTGGTTACCATTTACTTCAGTGACTATAGGCCCTAAAAAGCAATTCTCAAAATACTCTTTTCACTTCAAATATCTTAACTCAGTGGATCATTCAGTGGTTCAGCATTTTTATCCACCTGGTTAATCTGCATGCATCTGGTTTGACAATCTCTGCTTTATAGCAGATGTGTGAGCTCTATGTTGCTACTCCTGAACCTGGTGGCTTTAAACCATAACATTTAAACAGTCTGTGAGCCAGTCTGGGCTCAGCTGGATGGTTCTTCTGGCCTCAGTTGGGTTTAACTCACATGTCTGGAGCTGGGCTGTGTATTGGCTGACAAAGACTGGTCTTGGCTAGGGGGACTGGGCTGATTGTTCTGTTCCATGAGGCTCTGTTCCAGGCTGGCCTAGGTGTGTTTTCAAGAGAGCATTTTATGCAAGCCTCAGAGGTGTCTCACCCTTGGATTTCACTGGACAAAGCCAGTTACATGACAAGTTGAGAGTCAAGGGATGGGTACCACTCTCCCAGCTGAGAACATACAACAAAGGGTGTGAATATAGGGAGAGGGAAGAATTGTGGCCAAATGATGCAGCCTGTCACAGCCAGCGTCAGGCGTCCCCCTTGCTGGGAGTGTGTCAGGCAGCTGGTGTAATGGACCATCAGGGTGTCCCACAGGCACTGGGGAGCAGATGGACAGAACTCTTCTCCCACCAACCACTTCAGTCATGGCTTCAGAGTCAAGGCATCTCACTCTCTCACTACACACATGTTGCTCCTGGTAACACAGTGTTAGGCTGTCAGGGACCACCTAGGAAGGCGGCAGTCAAACAGGGCTGGTCTTCCTGGGGCCAAGGAGTCCACCCCCAGCTCAGGACAGGGCAGTGACTCAAGTCTCTGGACACGTTGCTGAAAATAAAATGTGGCTAGAGTTCAATCCGGAGAAGGCAATGGCACCCCACTCCAGTACTCTTGCCTGGAAAATCCTATGGATGGAGGAGCCTGATAGGCTGCAGTCCATGAGGTCGCTAAGAGTTGGACACGACTGAGCGACTTCACTTTCACTTCTCACTTTCATGCATTGGAGAAGGAAATGGCAACCCACTCCAGTGTTCTTGCCTGGAGAATCCCAGGGACGGGGGAGCCTGGTGGGCTGCCGTCTATGGGGTCGCAGAGAGTCGAACACGACTGAAGCAACTTAGCAGCAGCAGCAGCAGAGTTTAATCACTTAAAAAACGAACATCATTTCTTTCCTGTATTAACTGGTGATACCTTAAAATAGATGACCTGGAGAGAATCTATCAAATCTTCAGTTTGTCAATATCATGCCAAGGAAAGGAGCATAATTCAGAAAGCAATTATGAGAAATCATGTAAGGCAGTGCAGAGTTCATGGTCAGGGGCCAGGCTATCCACTTGCCTCCATGCACCAGAGCTCAGCCCAGGGCTGGGGCATACCAGGTGTGTGCTTAACAAGTGCACACTGACCTTGGCTTCAAAGAATATATTTGTGATGTTTTGGTGCAAAGAGAACCAAGTAGATGAGCCTGAAAAAGATTAGGGGAGTTCCTCAAGGGCCTCTGGTCTGAATCTAAGGTTCATATGTGGTATGTCCGTCAGAACTGTCACAGGAGCAAGTGACAGAAACCTAACTCGGGCTCACCCGAAAAGAATGGGGGATTTATTGTCTTAGAAAATCCCCACCTGGGGATTTTCAGACAAAATCTCAGGAGAGAGAGGCCTTTCCTGGTCACAGAATTTCCAGATGGAGGTGAGTCCGGGGCTGGTTATTGATCAACTCCTCAACAACTTCCCCCCTTCCATCTACAATGTGAAGAAAAAAGGTCAGTGAGATTAGAGTTTAGGCAAAGAAAAGCTGGGAGGAAAAGGTGAGGGAGGGAAAAAGACAGAGCTGCTGTATCCAAGTATTCCTGAAGCCAGCTTCTTTGCCAGCCTTCCTGGTTATTTGGTCACCTGAGACAATAAATCCCCCATTCTTTTCAAGTGACCCCGAGTTAGGGGCCCCAAACTATCCCTAGCACAGAAAATGAACAGTTGTACACAACAGATATTTTGTTAGAAGCTAGACACACACAAAAAACATACTGTGTGCATGCATTTATAGAAGTTAAAGAAGTTAAGAAGAAGCAAAGCCAGTTTTGGTGACAGAGATCAAACAGTGGTTACCCCATGGGAAAGGGGCACCAGGAAGACTGAGGATGTGTTGGAAAACGGGTTATACGGGTGTAGTCACAAATAAGAAGGCATCAAGCTGTACACTACAGATCTGTGTGCTCTATTGTATGTACGCCATACCTCAATGTAAAAAGCAACTATTCATTATCAGGTTTGACTGAAGTTCCAAGCCCTTCAAATGGCACTTGTTCTTTAATTTATTCATTCGTTAAAAAGAGAACCTGGGGTTTCCCCCATCTAGGCTTCCTGCTGGATTCGTTTCTCAGTTTATCTCCCTACAGGTGATTTAGTGAGACCTCACTCAGGAGACCATTCTGTGGTTCCACCCTCCCCTTACTCAGTTCCCAAATTCCAACCAAGTAAACCCAGAAGTTCCAAAGGGGCCCCCAGCTTTCCTGGGCTCAACCATCAGGGTGATCTGGAGTTGAGGATGCCAGCTCTCGCACCCCATTCTCCTGAGCCAGGTGGCACTTGTGTGGCCAGGAGGGGCTGGAGCTCCCTGAAGGAGCTGAGGAGGTGTGCCTGAAGAGGCAGGATGTGGGGAGATCAGTCCTCCACACTTGCTCTGGAGAAGGACCATCAATAGAAAAACATCTTCATAGAAGGTTCTGGAAGCAGACACAGGACCATGTTAACAGGGGCCAGGCACTGGGGAAAGGTCTCTGTTTTGGACTTGCTTTGCAGGTTGGCTAATTCCTTATTTTCCCACTAGATGACTTTGATCTTGCCCATATCAACTTCCTCACAGCAAAATGAACCCCAAACACCCACTCACAGACTTAGCTTGACAGATAGGATGGGGAGCGAGGTGGGAGGGGGGTTCAGGATGGGGGAGACACATGTGTACCTATGGCTGATGCTGATGTATGGCAAAAACATCACAATATTGTAAAGCAATTGTGTGCTTAGCCATTCAGCTGTGTCCACCTCTGCAACCTCATGGACTGTAGCCCACCAGGCTTCTCTGTCCATGGGGATTCTCCAGGCAAGAACACCAGAGTGGGCAGCCATGTCCTTCTCCAGGGGATCTTTCTAACACAGGTGTCAAACCCAGGTCTCCCACACTGCAGGTGGATTCTTGACAATCTGAGCCACCAGGGAAGCCCTCTAAAGCAATTATCCTCCAATTAAAAAAAAGAGAGATGCTGCAGAAGGACTAATCTAGTTTACGCAGTACCTTTTGTGTGGAAAGAACCCTTCCTCAAGAGGTTGTACTACCTTACATGGAAATTTATCATAAAATACTGATTTTCTTAGAATAAGATTTAATTGCCATTTGTTGTAAAAATTATCATATTAGGTTTTCAAAGCCACAAAGTCTCTAATGTGACTGATGAACCCAGGTATTGAATCCAGGTCTCCCACACTGCAGGTGGGTTCTTTACCATCTGAGCCACCAAGGAAGCCCTCTAAAGCAATTATCCCCCAATTAAAAAAAAAAAAAAGAGAGAGAGAGACGTTGCAGAAAAATTATTCTAGTTTACACAGTACCTTTTGTGTGGAAAGAACTCTTCCTCAAGAGGTTGTTACATGGAAATTTATCATAAAATACTGATTTTCTTAGAATAAGATATATAATTGCCATCTGTTGCAAAAAATTGTCATATTAAGTTTTCTAAGTCTCTCATGTGACTGGTAAACAGTAGGACTGTGCAGTGTACAGCCTGAGCAACCACACATGTATATCCCTGCCTGCAGGATATGAGGCCCTATGAGAATATATGAGGTCTGCCTTATTTTTCTAGCCAGGACACTTAGGTCACCTCCTTTATTCTTTCAGGGCATTATTCTTTCTATGGACTGAATTGTGGTTCCCAAACTCACCCCTGCCCACAAAAATTCATATGTTTGAGGCTTTAGGAGAGAATTAGGTTTAGATGAGGTCACTGGTGGGGGCAGGGGTAGATGGACTCATGATAGGATTAGTCCCCTCATAAGAAGAAGAGGGGGACTTCCCTGGTGGCTCACACAGTAAAGAAACTGTCTGCAATGCAGGAGACTGAGACCTGGGTTTGATCCCTGAATCGGGAAGATCCCCTGGAGGAGGGCATGGCAACCCACTCCAGTATTCTTGCCTGGAGAATCCCATGGACAGAGGAGCCTGGGGGGCTGCAGTCCACGGGGTCACAGAGTCGGACACGCCTGAGCGGAGCAGCACAGCAGGAAGAGGCGGCGGCACTCGGCTCTCTCTGTGCCACTGAGGACGCAGCAAGAAGGCAGCCGCCTGCAAGCTGACAAGAGAGCCCTCACCAGGAGCCAATCAGGCTGGCACCCTGATCACGGGACCTCCAGCCTCCCATGAAATGCTGTCTAAACCACTCAGCCTGTGGTATTTTGCTATGGCAGCTCAAGCTGAGTAAGGCACATACTGGTACCAAGAAGCTGGGTGCCGCTGTCACAAATACCTAAAAATGTGGCACTGACTTAGGAACTGGGTAATCGATAGAGACTAAAGAATTTTAAGATGACTTCTAGAAGTATGTATGTTAAGCAGGGATTCTGGTGAGGCCTCAGACAGAAAAGAGAAACATGTTAAGGGAAACCAGAGGAAAGGCATGACCCCTGTTTTAATGTGGCCAAGAACTTGGCTGACTTGTCTCCAGTGTTTTGTGGAAGATAAACCTCCGGGGGATAAAATTGGACACTTGGCTACTCAGATCTCTAAGTAAAGCACTGAAGGAGTGGTTTGGTTCCTCCTGACTGCCTATCGTAAAACACAAACAAAGGAAAAGAGGGGAATTGAAGCAGTTGTTAAGCAAAAAGAAGCCCGAACTGGACAGTTTGGAAAATTTTCAGCCTAAGAGTTGACTCATTGGAAAAGACTCTGATGCTGGGAGGGACTGGGGGCAGGAGGAGAAGGAGATGACAGAGGATGAGATGGCTGGATGGTATCACCGACTTGACGGACATGAGTTTGAGTAAAGTCCAGGAGCTGGTGATGCACAGGGAGGCCTGACATGCTGCAATTCATGGGGTCGCAAAGGGTCGGACATGACTGAGCGACTGAACTGTATTACAAAAATGAGATGCCTTGACCTGAAATGAGGATTAAGGGTGTGACTGAACAACCATTTGATTAGGAGATCATGGGTACAACTCCAGGACTTAATCAGACATCTCAGCAGAAGCCAGAAATGGAGATGGGATTACAGTCATGCCTCAGTATCCACTGGGGGCGGGGAGGGGGCAGGTTTCAGGAGCCTCACTTCAACAAAATCCAAGGATGTTCAAATTCCTCATATAAAATGACACTGTATTTGCATATAGCGTATGCACATCCTCCCACACACTTTAAATCATCTCTAGGTTACTAGTAATATCTAATACAATGTAAAAGCTATATAAATAGTTGTAAATACAATGTAAATGCTATGTAAAAAATTACCTGCATGTGGCAAATTCAACTTTTGCTTTTTGGAACTTCCTGGAATGCTTTTTGCTGTTGCTATTGTTCTGTTTCAGAACTTTTTTTTTTTTTTTTAAATAACTTTTTTGACCTGTGGCTGGTTGGAACCTGGATATGTAGAGGGTTTACGATATACAATGACACTGCCCATTTGAACTACAGGGGACAGAAAAAACAAGATGAAATGAAGGAAAACTGCTGGACTTCTTTGATGAGCCAACAGGGCTGGATCATAGAGCTGTTTGACTGTGAGCATGCACTATTCTCCAGGAAAAGGAAAGATGGATCCCAAAGGCAATTCAGAGGTCATCAGAACCACCCTCTAAGTTTCAACAGGCCAGACAGCCCCCAACTGAAGTCTAGGGGCGAGGACTGCCTGTGGATTCAGGACAACCTGTGGAACCTTGGGGTCAGAGTCTTGGGGCTATGGCCCCCACACGGCAGAGCTGCAGAGAAGGGACTCCTGGCCCAGTGGGTCTGGAAGGCAGGGCATTGAACCAAAAAGGACGATCCTTGAGACTGAAGATCCAGTGGCGTTTCCCTTGCCAAGTTTTGACTTGCTTGGGATTTGTTATTTCTTTTCCCTTTTCTGTTTCTCCATTTTGGAATGGAAATGCGTAACCTTTGCTTGTAAGCACATCACTTGTGGATTCACAGGTTCACAGCTGGAGGGGAACATTGCCTCAGGATGAACCCTACCCAAGTCTCGCCCACATCTGGTATTTAGGTGAGACTTGATGCTGGAGTTAGTTAAGGCTTGGGGGCTGTTGGAAGGGAGTGAGTGCATTTTTTATGAGAGGACACACATTTGGTGGGGGAGCAGGACTGGAATGTTATGGACTGAGTATTTGTGTCCCGACCAATTCATCCGTAGAAGCCCTGATGGGCCGGGATCTGTACATAGGGCCTTTGGAGATAATCAGGTCCTAAGGGTTGGAGCTCTTGAGACGGGGTCAGCGTCTTCACAGGAAAGAGAGATGGTAAGAGCTCTTNTTGGTGGGGGAGCAGGCCTGGAATGTTATGGACTGAGTATTTGTGTCCCGACCAATTCATCCGTAGAAGCCCTGATGGGCCGGGATCTGTACATAGGGCCTTTGGAGATAATCAGGTCCTAAGGGTTGGAGCTCTTGAGACGGGGTCAGCGTCTTCACAGGAAAGAGAGATGGTAAGAGCTCTTCCTGCCTGGTGAGCACATAGTGAGGAGGCGGCGGTCTGCAAGCCCAGAAGAGGGCCCTCACCAGAACCCAACAGCCTGGCACCCGGGTCTTGAACTTCTAGCTTTCAGAACTGTGAGAAACAAATTCCTGACACTCATGCCACCCAGTCTGTGGTATTTTGTTGTGGCAGCCACAGTGGGTTGACAGTTCTCATCATCTGTTCAAGGAGCTACCCCTGAAGATAGTGCTAATGGCTGAGCTATTATCCCTCAGAGGGACACTTGAATCCTGGGGTGTAAACCCAGCCCCCTAAGAGAGAAGTGCTCCTGGCGGGCCTTTGAGCTGCATGGCTGTCACTGGGCAAGGGTGTTTTTAAGGCATAAAGGAGGCGCTGCCACCTCCTGAGAGACACCCTCCCTCATCAGACGGCAGCCAACACGCCCCTCCACCAGCATCCGAAGACGGTCCTGGCTCTGGGTTCCGAGGCCTTGCTCTCTGGGAAGGAGGCTGGTCCATCAAGATGCCAGGGTATGAAAGTCCCCGAGACAGGAGTGTGCATCCCCACAGCCCACTTCTGGCTGTAAAATTAGCCCTGCCTGTTTCAGGGAGCCATCTGGCGGGTGGGAGGAGTAGGCAGTAGGCTCTGACCCTGCCGGGGTGCCTGGCTTAGAGACGATAAGAAAAGTCATCGAGCGGCTTCTCCACGCTTCCTTCCCTGCAGTTCCTGCTTTCATGTTCTGGGAGAAGGAAAAGGCATTCTGGCGATGACAGCGGGCCCTGTCCCTGCTAGGGGAGGAACGTGGCTGCTCGTGGAGGGGCCAGATCCCTGGGGAATCCACGGTCTCCCGAGCTCCACGGGGCTTCCTGGAGGCTGAGCCTCTTTGGTCCCTTGTTCATTTGGCATCTCCCAGGGGTGCCCTGGTGTGTGAGCCGAGGGGAGACAAAGATGTGCAGGAAAACACCCCCTCTCCTGCCAAGAGCCCACAGACTGCCATGGGAGTCAGGTTCCCAGCCAGTCATTGCCAAAGGCTGTGTGGAGTCCTGTGAGAGAAATGGCAGAACAATGATACCAGGAGGTCGCGAAGAATGAAGAAAGTCTTCCTGACCCTCAGGGAAGGCTCCCAAAGGAGGTCACGTTTGCACACCATACATCAGAGTTCAAAGGGAGAGACAGGGTGGTCTGGGAACAGCCGAGGAGCTTAGGATGGGCTGCAGTGGACAGACAAGACACCAAGGTGGGGTGAGGTCCTTGTGGGCCTGTGGGTGGCACCGTGTGGTTTGGATTTTATCCTAAGTAAGTGTTCATCAGGAACGGCCCCTCCTCCAAGGTAAGGAGCAGCGGCTGTGCTTTGCTGAAGCAGCCGTGAAGAGATACCCCACACCCAAGGTAAGAGAAACCCAAGTAAGATGATAGGTGGTGAAAGAGGGCATCAGAGGGCAGACATACTGAAACCATACTCACAGAAAACTAGTCAATCTAATCACACTAGGACCACAGCCTTGTCTAACTCAATGAAACCAAGCCATGCCTGCAGGGCAACCCAAGACAGGCGGGTCATGGTGGAGAGGGCTGACAGAACGTGGTCCACTGGAGAAGGGAATGGCAAGCCACTTCAGTATTCTTGCCTTGAGAACCCCATGAACAGTATGAACAGGCAAAATGATAGGATATCAAAAGAGGAACTCCCCAGGTCATTAGGTGCCCAATATGCTACTGGAGATCAGTGGAGCAATAAGTCCAGAAAGAATGAAGGGATGGAGCCAAAGCGAAAACAATACCCAGTTGTGCATGTGACTGGTGATAGAAGCAAGATCCGATGCTGTAAAGAGCAATACTGCATAGGAACCTGGAATGTCAGGTCCATGAATCAAGGCAAATTGGAAGTGGTCAAACAAGAGATGACAAGGGTGAAC
>SJYT01023492.1:1371230-1398535 GCA_006410635.1 Cephalophus harveyi | reverse complement strand
TCATTCCTTCCAAAGAAATCCCAGGGTTGATCTCCTTCAGAATGGACTGGTTGGATCTCCTTGCAGTCCAAGGGACTCTCAAGAGTCTTCTCCAACACCACAGTTCAACAGCATCAATTCGTCGGTGCTCAGCCTTCTTCACAGTCCAACTCTCACATCCATACATGACCACAGGAAAAACCATAGCCTTGACTAGACGGACCTTAGTCGGCAAAGTAATGTCTCTGCTTTTGAATATACTATCTAGGTTGGTCATAACTTTTCTTCCAAGGAGTAAGCGTCTTCTAATTTCATGGCTGCAGTCACCATCTGCAGTGATTTTGGAGCCCAAAAAAATAAAGTCTGACACTGTTTCCACTGTTTACCCATCTATTTCCCACGAAGTGATGGGACCAGATGCCATGATCTTCGTCTTCTGAATGTTGAGCTTCAAGTCAACCTTTTCACTCTCCTCTTTCACTTTCTGTCTAGTCAAGGCTATGGTTTTTCCAGTGGTCATGCATGAATGTGAGTGTTGGACCATAAAGAAAACTGAGTGCCGAAAAATTGATGCTTTTGAACTCTGGTGTTGGAGAATACTCTTGAGAGTCCATTGGACTGCAAGGATATCCAAAAAGTCCATCCTAAAAGAGATCAGTCCTGGGTGTTCATTGGAAGGACTGATGCTGAAGCTGAAACTCCAACTTCAAACTTCAATTGATGTTGAAGCTGAAATATTTTGGCCACCTGATGCAAACAGCTGACTCATTTGAAAAGACCCTGATGCTGGGAAAGACTGAGGGCAGGAGAAGGGGGTGACAGAGGATGAGATAGTTGGATGGCATCATTGACTCAATGAACATGAGTTTGGATAGGCTCCGCAAGTTGGTGATGGACAGGAATGCCTGGCGTGCTCCAGTTCATGGGATCGCAAAGAGTAGGACACGACTGAGCGACTGAACTGAACTGAAACACGTTTGTTTTCTACATCTGTGACTGTATTTCTATTTTGTAGATAAGTTCATTTGTACCATTTTTTTAGACTCCACACATACACGCTATCATATGATATTTGTCTAGAGAAGGTCTGGGTGGGCCTCAGACTCTCCTTTCTAACAAGCTTCCACGTGATGCTGATGCTGCTGGCTGGAGGCCCACACTTGGAGACTCACTGGTCTAGCCCCTTACCTGGAACCTTCCTCCCAGGTGATGCTGGAAACACTACATCTGCATCTTCCTCTTAGATGCCTTTCTTCCAGTCACCTCTCTCTACTATTTTCTTTTCTTTCCTGTCTGATCTCTTTCCAGACTGTTAGTCCCTAGAGTAGGACCTGTGTCTTAATTACCTGTGGACCTCCAGAAAAATCTTAGCAGTACTCAAGCTGCTTGGAGAGCAGTGGGTCTCTCTCCTCGAAGAAGTGGCGTGGAGGAGGAGTGGGTCCCGAGAGGCACTGTTACTTTTTCACTCTATATACTGCTACATTGTTTGCAGTTTTAAAAGGAGAATGATTCGTGTGTTACTATGCGATTAAAAAATTATGTCAAGAGAATGAAAATACAAGTCATAGACCTGGAGAAAATAATTATAAAAGACATCTGATAAAAAATAAAACTGTTTCCAAAATGCACAAAGAACTCTAAAAACTCAAAAATAAGCAAAGAACCCAACTAAAAATTGGGCCAAAGACCAGATGCCTCATCAAAAAAGATATTCAGATGGCAAATAAGTATGTAAAAACATGTTCCACCTCATCCTCCTACATTGTTGATGGGAATATAAGTTGGGGCAGCCACTATGGAAAACAGTATGGAGGTTCCTCAGAAGACTAAAAATAGAATTACCATATGATCCAGTAATCCCCTTTCTGGGAATATACTCAGACAAAACTCCAATTCAAAAAGATCCACACAACCCTAAGTTCACAGTGACACTATTCACAACAGTCGAGAGATGGAAACAACCTTAATGTCCATCAGCAAATGAATGGATAAGGAAGACACGGTACATACATGCAGTGGAATATTACTCAGCAGTGAAAAGAACAAAATAATGCCATTTACAGCAACAAGGATGCCGTCAGAGATGATTGTATCAAGCGAAGTAAGTCAGAAAGACAAATACCATATGTCACTTATATGTGGAAGCTAAAATACAGCACAAGCAAACCGATCTATAATCCAGAAACAGACTCACAGAAATAGAGCACAGACAGCTGGTTTCCAAGGTTGGGGAGGAGACGGATGGATTGCGAGCCTGGGGTTGGAAGATGCGAACTGTTACATTTAGAATGGACAAACAACACGGTCCTAATTCGTAGCACAAGATATTCAATAGCCCATGATAACCCATAATGAAAAAGAATATTAAAAAAAACATATATACATGTATTACTGAGTCACTCTGCTGTACAGCAGAGATTGTACATTGTAAGTCAACTATACTTCCATAAAAAATAAATATGCTCCACCTCATACCGTCAGGAAAATGCAAATTAAAACAACAAGAAACTACTACTGCACATCTATTTGAATGGTCAAAATCTGGAATACTGACAACACCAAATTCAGGCAAGGATGGGGAAAAACAGAAACTCTCATTCATTGCTGATGGGGATGCAAAATGGTATAGTCTCTTTGAAAAGCAGATTGGTAGTTTCTTACAAAACTAAACATACTCCAATCATACAGTCCAGCAATCATGCTCCTTGGTGTTTACTCATAGGAACTAAAAACTTATGTCCACATAAAAGTCTGCACATGAATGTTTATAGCAGCTTTATTCGTAATTGATGTCCTTCAGTAGCAACCGAGATGCCCTTCAGTAAGTGAATGGATAAGTAAACGGGTACATCTAGACAATGAAATACTATTCAGTGCTAAAAAGATATGAGCTATCAAGCCATGAAAAGATGTGGAGGAAACTTAGATGCATATTATTAAGTGAAAGAAGGCAATCTGAAAAAGCTACCTCCTGTATGTTTCCAACTTTATGACATTCTGGAAAAGGCAAAACTATGGAGATAATAAAAAGATCAGTGGTTTCCAGGGGCTAGAAGGGAGGGAAGGGATGAATAGGTGGAGCACAGAGGATTTTTAGGGCAGTGAAAATGTTCTGTATGCTACTGTAATGATGGATACGTGCCATTATATCAAACATTTGTCCAGACCCATAGAATGTGCAACACAAAGAGTGAGCCCCAAGGCCAACTATGGACTTTAGGTGATAACGATGTGTCAGTATAAGTTCATCAGCTGCAACAAAGGCACCTCTCTGGTGGGTGATCTTGATAATGGGGAGGCTCTGCACTCGTGGGAGTATGTGATAAATCTCTGAACCTTCCCTTCAGTTTTGCTGTGAACCTAAAACTGTTCTCAAAAAAGTTAAAAAAAAGAAAAAGAAAGAACGGATAAAGGACCAGCCCTCTGACTAAAGCATCCTCTCTAAAGATACTAACTCGGCTATCCCACACCCCCGCTGAGTCCTAAAATGTATCTAGCTAATAGCATTACTAAGCACCAGGTGCTGCTGAAAGACTTTTAAATACACAGACTTATTTAGTCCTCAGAACAACCACATGAAGTGGGTACTTTTTATTAGCCCTGTTCCCCATGTGGGGAAACTAAGGCACACGGATGTCAGTTACCTTATTCAAGGTCACTGGTTTAATCAGCAGTGGGGCTGACATTCACACCCTGCTGGACTAATTCTGGGATGTGTCCTGGCCTCCATGAGGGCCGTACCACTTAAGTTATGGATACCCTGAGGATGATCAAAAGATGGAGTCATATTTATTCACATCTAACCCACTTTCTTCTAAAGAAGATTTGCGGGAACTGCTACCTGATTTTGTTATCCAGAGCATACATTGCATAGAAAAGCTACCTTTAATTAAACTTCTGCTAGAAACACAATACAGAAACATAAGCTTAAGCACAATGGCTTACCGCCCCTACCCCCTCCAAAAAAAAAAAACAACAAAAAAACCACGTCATCAAAGTAGATGCGACCTATGGCTTCTGAGAGTTCCTGTTCATAGTGATCTCTCACTGGCTACTGGGAGGCAAGCAGCAGCAGGTGCCAGAAGGAGTGGAAACGTTTATAGGGAGGGGCAACTTTTAAATACAGAACATTCTCTACCTTAACTTCATGTCTTCCATGCATGGGGCAAAGAGCTGTATGATTTGACTGGAGTGGAGGAACCCTTGGCCCCGCTCTCAGAGCCCCCAAGTTCTCAGTGGAGCCTGAAGCTGATAGACTGGAGGGCCTTAACAGGAGCTCTTCCTCCGAGCAGCTCAGGCCCCATCCAGCCTGAGTCAGTGTTTTCTGCAGTGAGAGAGGGGAGGAGCCTGGCTTTGCTCTCTTTTCTCTACAAATGCCCTCCAGGTGACCCCACTGTGCGGCTGGGGCTGAGAACCACCAGGAAGGCTCCCTGCAATTTTAAAGTTCCGATTCTCACTCTAAAATCCCTCGCTTTTTTAGAAGTACTGTGTGTTCTTATCCTCTCCCACAGCACCCAAGTCCTTGCCCTGCCTTTCCGGGGGGCGGTGCTGGGTTGGTTTGGAATTTAATCACCTCCCTGGAACCAGCGCCCAGCTCCCCAGAGGGCTGCTTGTTCACCTCCGGTGAGGCCAGTGGGTTTATTTATGGTTTCTGATTTTATTTATTTCCCCGCCTCAGAGCTGTTCTTCTGCATACAGAGAACTTGGGCTGTCTGCTGCCTGCCGGCCCAGGGCCGCCGTGAGCCAGGCCAGGATGGATGGCAGAGTTAGTCCAGCCCATTGGCTGAGAAGCTGGTCGCCTTGGGGTGATTTATGCCATGCGGCAAGGTCCTGCCTGCGCCCAAACGTCTCCCCCACGAGCTTTCCCAGCACAGGGCTTTGGGGGAGGGGGGTGCCTGGAAAATTCTGTTTTAATTCAGAGGGCTCGGCTCTGCCTATTCTTTCGCTTGAGCACCAGCCCAGGTAGGCGTCAGCCGAATCTTGTTTTAACCCATGTTTACCCCCCGCCCCCACCTTCCATGGCCAAAGACCAGTTTGGAGGGGTGGGGCGGGGAAAGTCTGCGTTGGAGGCAACAAAGAGGGGACAGGCCCATCATATGTACCTGATTTCTATTTTTCCTGCATATTATACCTCACTTGACACCCACTCCTGCCACCCCCTCCCACCACCCTAACCAGAGTTCTGCCAAGTAGTTGCCTATCAGGCAGGATCTAAACAGGAAATCAGAAATCAAGCACACAGTGGAGGGAATGTAATGCTGGGGCTTGGTCACATAGACACTGGAGGAGTCAAGAGTCAAAAAGGGCAGGAAAGCAACTTAGAAACTGTGGTTGTTTATTTGCTCAGTCGTGGCCGACTCTTTTGCCAGCCCATGCACTGCAGCCGGCCAGGCTCCTCTGTCCATGGGATTCTCCAGGCAAGAAAACTGGAGTGGTTGCCATGCCCTCCTCCAGCGGATCTTCCCAATCCAGGGGTCACACCTATCTCTCTTATTTCTCCTGCATTGGCAGGTGTATCCTTTACCACCGAGCCACCTGGGAAGCCCAACTTAGAAATTAGCAGCATTCAGAAGCCATGGTCAGCTCTGAGGCTGGGAGGGGAGGGGAGGGATGAGTGGGGGGAGAAAGGAGAGGGTGTGTGTTGGCAGAGCCTGGAAGCTGGAGCCACCAGGACAGCTGGGACGAGAGCGAGGCCACAGCTAGAGCCAGAGCTGGGCTGGAGCTGACCCCCGGCAGGGAGAGAGGGGCCCAGACCCTGCGGCATCTTTCCTGACCCTGTGCCCCCAGCCTGGGACATGAAACCCCGCTGACAAGGAGCCTGGAGAAGGCAGATGGAACACCGGGGCAAGGACTGAGGCTAACAGCCCCAAGACCAACCCAACGGCATCGCCAGACCACCCTGCCCCTGCTGCGAGGCCACTGAGCCAAAACCCCGCGGCTAGATGGGGCTTGGACCCAGGCCTCTGTTGACCGCCGCAAGGCTGGGACCCCCCCTCGCGGGCCTTTCCCTGGACTGGACATAGCAGGCCTCTGGCCCTGGCCCGCTTCTTTAGAACCAAGAACTGCCTTGAAAGCAGACGGTGGAGGAGAAAGGGTTGACTGTGGTGATGGAGGACTCACCGAGCTTCTCGTTCTAGGCTCTGGCCACGTAACTCCTGCAGGAGAGTCACGGCCATCCGCTCACCAAGCCGTCTCCTCCTCCGAGCCCGGGGCGAGGCGGCAACTCCCAGCCTCTCCTGCGCCCAAGCAGGGCCCACGTGACCAGAACCAGCCCGGGGCGTGTGAGCAGGAGCCTCCCGCGTCTCTTCCAATCCACGGCGTTTAGAAGCCGCTGTGACGTTCTGCGTTCTTGTTCCTCTGCCACAGTGCCCCGGAAGCTGGGGAGTATTGAACACGATGCCACAAGACGGAAGCAGCCTTGATTCCCGTCCAGAGGATCATACAACCTCCAGTGGAATGCGTGTGTGAGAAAAATCTTTATTGCATTAAGATACTGAGATTTGTGAGGACTGAGGACATACTGNCTTGTTCCTCTGCCACAGTGCCCCGGAAGCTGGGGAGTATTGAACACGATGCCACAAGACGGAAGCAGCCTTGATTCCCGTCCAGAGGATCATACAACCTCCAGTGGAATGCGTGTGTGAGAAAAATCTTTATTGCATTAAGATACTGAGATTTGTGAGGACTGAGGACATACTGTATAATACAGGAAACTCCACTTACATAAAGCTCTGTGGTGACCCCCAACGGGAAGGAAGTCCCAAAGGGAGGGAATATGTGTATATGTATGGCTGATTCATTTTGCTGAACAGTCGAAACTAACCCAACATTGTAAAGCAACTGTACTCCAATAAAAATTAATTTTAAAAAAGATACTGAGATTTTGAAGGGTTTTCAGATTTTTTTAACCACGGCAAACTTGACATTACCTCCATATAGTTGCTGTACGCTATAATAGGTCCTCCCTCCGTATCAGCTCCCCTCTTTTGTGCTTCTGTATCCACCAGCCAGGGCAGCCCTGGTTGCATTTCTGTGGTCCTTGCTGAGACTGTGATCTCCACGGAGGCCAGGAGCTGCTTGAGTACCATGGCATTATCCCTAAGCTAGCAGAGCGGCTGACACCAAGGGGGAAAGTAGCTGTTGACTAAATTGATGAGTGAATTACAAAATAAATAAAAGCAAGACTGGAACTAGAACTTGGCATTTACTGGAGCACTAGAAGGAAAACACTCGATCCAAGGGAGGCAGAATATAGCTCAGGAGAAGCTTGATGGATTAGAAAAACGATCCACTTAGGACAGGTGAAAGACAAGGCAAGGCTTTCAGAAGTTAAGCACAAACCCCTCCGGTCCAGAAGGAGGCCAGGAGAAGACCTAAGGGGACCCAGGGTCGTAGGGAGCGTGAGCCTGATAATATCCTCAGGGAGAGGCCAGCCTCCACCACTGGGACGGGGCCCAGGAGGGAGGAAGCCGCACATGCAAGACGTGGTGCGATCATCCCACTGCACTTGGCCTTCTCCCGGCGTCTTATTTTAGCTGTCACATTTAAGAAGGATTTGGAGATTTTGGAGGGGAGCCAGAGCCAATAGGAGAAATGATGAAAAGTTGGGAAAAATATAGAACTTGTAGAAAAAGCCGGGGGTGGGGTGGGTGGGAGTTAAGCGGGGCTGGGGGAGGCAGGCAGGGGCTAATGAGCACCTCTGTAACTCAGAGGGACAGAATGAGGAGATCTGGGTTCCTATAGAAGCAAGAAAGACCCAAGTTAGACTCCAGACAGTGAACCTCCGTTTAAAGGGAGTGATAGGTGGAAGGAGGTGGTTGGGCCTCTGGTGACGTCAGCACCTCCCTTGGCTGTCCCTCTTCTCAGGACACCTCAGTGGGCCCCTCCCCGGTCCCATAAAGGGCCGGGCATAAAGGGCGACCGGGAAATGTGAGGCCCTAGAGGTGTCGGAAGATGAGAGGTCTGATAATGCCACTGGTGTTACATGACAAGAAAGGAGCGGAGCCTGACCGTGTCTGCCTACTCTGGTTTATGTGAGTCTGGGGCAAGGGGCTGGACAAGATCACTTCTGTGGGTTTGGAAACTCCTCACATGACCTGAAGACAAGCATTGTGTGAGTTATTTGATATTTGACACGTTCCCCCTCAGTTTTATCCTGTATGGTTATATCCCTAGGAAATGTCTTAACATCTGTTGGAGCAGATGACATGTTCTAACTGTAGCTCTGGGACAGGCTTTAGAGAAGGGGTCATGGAGAACTAAGGAAGGCTCATGGATCCCTGGATGTCAGGACTGGAAGGATGCTGGGTAGACCCGGGGACTATCAAATATGATTTTCCTGCAAGAGAAAATGGATCCAGTCCCCCTAGCTGAAGGACGTCTGTTCTTCACTGGCCTACGTCAAGGTCTGGGCAGGAGACGCGAAGTCCCTGGGCCAGAGATGCACCTCAACTGTAGGGTCTTTGCTCCATCCTGCTCTGGGCGCTGCCCTGAGGCACGGCCAGGTGGCTGCCTCTTTCTTTCTCTCCACAAGGGGGCAGTCTCTGGGCTTCCTCTTGATTGCTGCTGCTAAGTCACTTCAGTCGTGTCCGACTCTGTGCGACCCCATAGACGGTAGCCCACCAGGCTCCCCCGTCCCTGGGATTCTCCAGGCAAGAACGCTGGAGTGGGTTGCCATTTCCTTCTCCAATGCATGAAAGTGAGAAGTGAAAGTGAAGTCGCTCAGTCGTGTCCGACTCTTAGCGACCCCATGGACTGCAGCCCACCAGGCTCCTCCGTCCATGGGATTTTCCAGGCAAGAGTACTGGAGTGGGGTGCCATTGCCTTCTCCTCTTGATTATCTGGTGATTTTAAGCCAAACCACGGCACCTACTTGGGTCTGTGGAGGCCCAAAAGGCGCACTCCCACCAGCTGACTTGCATCTAGGGACAGTTGTTGGTCTTATCGGGCTCCTCAATCCCACCTGACCCCTACCGTCTTTCTCCCACCTGAATGCTGCAGCCACCCCTGCACCTGGCCACTAGAGGGCAGCACGCCATCACCACCACCCTAGAAATCCCACCCTCTCCTTTTCCCCCCTTCCTTATAGCACAGGAGGATTCATATTGGCACAGCTAGGAAATCGCAGGGTAATCTAAGGAGCTTAAATCAAAAGGCGTAAAAACCTGAAAGATAGACAAAAAATGCATGCCCGGCACTGTGCCAGATGCCAGGGATTAAAAAGTCAATGAGACCCACACCTGCCCAATTCTCAGTCCTAAGTGGGAAACAAGGCAACAAGTAATTCCTGTGCAGAGCGGTGAGCCTAGGGAGTTAGAGAAATGTGCCCATTGCAAGAACACCCGAGAGGGACCACCGCTCCCCAGCTGCAGCAGGGGGCTCAGGGAAGGTTCCTGAAGGAGCCGAGTCTTGAAAGGTGAGCAGGAAGTAGGAGGTGGAGGAAAGGGCATCCCAGGCAGTGGGAAAGCATGGAGCAGAGGCTCAGAGGCTGACAGTTTTCATCCTGGAATGGGGGGTAACCAGAGCTATGCCAGAGTCCGGGCAGCAGGCTCTGCTCCTTTCCTTGTCAGTCAGAGGAAACCCCAACTGCTACACCAAGAGCTCAATGGGGTACCCAGACTCTCTCGTAGACTGATCCTCCCCGCTTCTCCTCTTCCTTCCTCCTGTGGGGGGTGGGTACCACTCTGTCCTCAGGTCCTCAGGATGCTGACCTCCTGGTTTAGGTGTTATTATCATTTTCGGTTTGCTGATGAGGAAGCCAGGGCTCCCTGAGATGGAGAAACCTGCTCTTGTTTGACGGCTAGTGAGGGACAAAGCAAAACTCTCATCCAGGCTCTCTGACCCCAGGGTCTATGGTCTGCGCTGGCCAGGAGAAGGGACAGCGCCAAAGGTTATCTCTCCACACTGGCCTATAAGGCTGGTCATCTGTAAGCAGATTTTTTTTTTAATGGAGGTTTTTATGGTAAATGGTTCTACAAACTGTTTTTTTTTTTATTTAGTTAATTTATTCATCTTAATTGAAGGATAATTACTTTACAATATTGTGGTGGTTTTTGCCAAACATCAACATGAATCAGCCGCAGAAGCACATGTCCCCCTCATCCTGAACCCTCCTCCCACCTCCCTCCCCACCCCATTCCTCTGGGTTTTCCCAGCTGACCGGCTTTGACTGTCCTGCTTCATGCATTGAACTTGCCCAGGTCATCTATTTTACATATGGTAATATACATGTCTCAATGCTATTCTCTCAAATCATCCCACCCTTGCCTTCTCCCGCAGCGTCCAAAAGTCTGTTCTTTACATCTGTGTCTCTTTTGCTGCCTTGCATATAGTCATTGTTACCATCTTTCTAAATTCCATATATTTCCGTTTATATACAGCATTGGTGTTTCTCTTTCTGACTTACTTCACTCTTATAATAGGCTCCAGTTTCATCCACCTCATTAGAACTGACTCAAATCCATTCCTTTTTATAGTTGAGTAATACTCTATTGTATATATGTACCACAACTTCCTTATCCATTCATCTGCTGATGGACATCCAGGTTGCTCCCATGTCCTAGCTATTGTAAACAGTACTGCAATGAACATTGGGGTACATGTGTCTCTTTCAATTCTGGTTTCCTCAGTCTGTATGCTCAGCAGTGGGATTGCTGGGTCATATGGCAGTTCTATTTCCAGTTTTTTAGGGAATGTCTACACTGTTCTTCATAGTGGCTGTACCAGTTTGCATTCCCACCAACAGTGTAAGAGGGTTCCCTTTTCTCCACACCCTCTCCAGCATTTATTGTTTGTAGACTTTTTGATGGTGGCAATTCTGACTGGTGTGAGATGACACCTCACTGTGGTTTTGATTTGCATTTCTCTAATAATGAGTGATGTTGAGCATCTTTTCATGTGTTTATTAGCCATTTATATGTATTCTTTGGAGAAACGTCTTTTTATTTCTTTTGCCCACTTTTTGATTGGGTTGTTCGTTTTTCTGGTATTGAGTTGCATAAGCTGCTTGTATATTTTGGAGATTAATTCTTTGTCAGTCGTTTCATTTCTTATTATTTTCTCCCATTCTGAAAGCTGCCTTTCACCTTGCTTAGAGTTTCCTCCGTTGTGCAAAAGCTTTTTAAGTTTAATTAGGTCCCATTTGTTTATTTTTGCTTTTGTTTCCATTACTATGGGAGGTGGGTCATACAGGATCTTGCTATGATTTATGTCAGAGTGTTCTGCCTAGGTTTTCCTCTAAGAGTTTTAAAACTGGTCAGCCACATGTAAACAAATGAAACTAGAATACTTTCCACCATGCACGAAAAGAAACTCAAAATGGATTAAAGATTTAAATGTAAGACCAGAAACTGTAAACTGTTTTAATTTATTTGTTAGTTATGCCGGGTCTTCATTGCTGCAAGAGATTTTCTCTAGTCGTGGCAAGTGGGGGCTACTCTCGAGCTGCGATGCAGGGGCTTCTTATTGCAGCGGCTTCTCTTGTTGCTGAACACGGCCTCTAGGGCGCGCGTTTCAATAGTTGTGGCATGAGGCCTCAGTGGTTGTGTTCCCAGGATCTATAGCACAGACTCAATGGTTGGGTGCGCGGGCTTAGCTGCTCCACTATGTGTGGGATCTTCCCAGCCCAGAGATCCGACCTGTGTCTTCTGCACTGGTGGGTGGACTCTACCACTGAGCCAACGGGGAGCCCTAAATGGCGCTTTTCAGATTACAAAAGTAACGCCCACTATTTTCAAAATCAAACAATACAGAAACCCATCATATTGACAGGAAAAAAGGCCCTCCTCATCTCATCTCTCCCTCTCCAAAATAACTGCTACCTGGGGTCTATTTTCTTGTAGACTTTCCCATGAGTTTGCAAATGTATGTTATTGTGTATTTTTAATAGAATTAAGTTTTTCTGCAGTTTGCTTTCTTCACTTGACAGTCAACCCTGGACAATTTTTTATACCCATGCACACGCTGCTCTATAAAGCAGTAGGTGGGGTGGGGGACCCCCACTTAGCGCTGCGGAAGCCAGGCTCAGGGCAGGTTAATTGCCCCTGGGTACACAGCCCACAAGGGACAGGCTTGCCAGCTCTCCAGGATCCAGGCATCCAGTGGGGACTTGCCCACAGCTACACCCACCCACTCATCACTTTTCTCCCAGCAGCCTTGGCACCATCGTCAGCTGCTGGGAATTTTTAGGAATGGATTTCTGTGTCGTTTGTAATAGATCAGGAATATCCCAGCAAGACAGATTGCCTGAGACTTTTGGGTGGTTTTGTGTGTGCGTGTGTGTGAGCTGATAAACTCCTGTCAGTTGAAAATCAAGACTCATCCCTCTTGTAGGTTGATGATTCCTTCTTTCAGGAAGGCAGCTCCCGGGTGGGGGTGGAGGGTGGGGGTGGAGGGAGTGGGGGCGGATGGGGCAGAATGCAGCAGCGCAGGCCTGCTGACCCAGCAGCCTCCTGAAATAGCCCTACGTTGGCCTGGAGCAGGTGGGCGCCGTGGGGGTTCAACTATGGAGCATCCCTTTACCTCTCGCTGCTCAATGTGTGGTCCCAGCATCACCCGGGAGCTGGTTAGAAATGCAGAATCCCGGGCCCCACCAGAGACCTGCCGATTCAGAATCTGCATTTTAACAAGATCCCAGAGGACCCCTGTGCAGAGCACAGTATGAGTGGCACAGTTTCGGCAGCCTTCCAGAGCCTGTGAAGCCAGCCCGTGGCTTCTTTTCTAGATGTTTAGCTGATGTGCTCAGTATTAGAAACTTAATAAGAGCTAGCAATTACAGGGATGTGTCTATGTGCCAGGCAGCGCTGCGAGTGTTTTACTTGTATTAACTCATTTAACCCTCACAAGGACGCTGCAGTGAGGTGCCATGACTGTGCTGATCTTACAGTGGAAGGAATGGAGGTGCAGAGAAGCTTCCTCACTTGCCTGGGCTCACACACTAACATGTGGGGGAGCTGGGGGACCTGCTCCCTGGGGGACCAGCCACGCCTGGTCCCCAGGATCTCAACCACCACATGCCACTGCCTGTAGGAAGAGGAGCTGGTCCGACACCACAGAGCTGTTCTGACAGGCACCTCCTGAGCGGCATTTCCCAGCACTGGCCAATACGTCTTGTTCTATCCCTTTCTGCCTTCTGCCGCCCCAGATACTGATCACCTAAGGGAAGCCAGGAGACTCAGCGCTGGAGTCATCGCTGGCTTCACAGCGACGCTGGGGCCAGGAAGTCGTGAGCGCACACTACATTCGCAGAACGCTCCGTCATCCATTATCTTCCTTCATCCTCCCAAGGACCAAGTGAGATGAGACAGGTGTCATTTTCTCCATCAGATAAGTGGGCCAAGGAGGTCAGAGGCGCCAAGCGACTTAGCCAAGGTCATACAGAGCTAAGCCGCAGCTGGGCCTGCTGGCTGGCTGAACGTGTTCCTTTCATCTCCCCAGGCCGCCTGCTTTTCTAGAAGACTCCACCCCAGTCTCCCCACCCCAAAGACAGCCCACATCTCCTCTCTGTGCTTCCGCAGCTCTGTGGGGAAACCTGGTCCCTGGTGGAGACTCAGCCTCCCTCCCAGGCTGCCTCCTGCCTGAAGCAATTATAAATCACGGCGTTTTCCCTTCATTCAGACCTGATGTTTAATTCATCGCTATTCCGGCTGCTTTAATGCAGAACATTTATTCAACGGAATAGATTTGTTTTGCCTCCCAAGCTTTATTCTGTTTAGAATACCATTTCCATTGCGAGGAGTGGGGGGCTTGCTATTAGCCAGCTTCCAAGAGGCCCCTCTTCCCATTCCTCAAGAAGGCCCAGCTCTGCCTTCTCTGGGGACCCACCCCGAGGCCATGAGTCAGCTTCTGCTCCTGATGAGGGGTCCAGACATTTCTGTCCTTGGTCCAAGCACCTGACATTTTCCGTTGGTTCACTCCCTCTCTCTCCCAGACCGTGTGCCTGGTGCAAGGAGCAGCCTGGCTCCTTGTTTACTGGCTCCCAAACACTGCAGCTGGGGAACTTAGGCCCTGAGAGTTGAACCTGCCTCAGGCCCAGGTCACAGGAACTTACAAGGTCCTGGGCAGGCAGCGTGGCTGTCATGCCACACCCTTGAAGTTCCTGACTCATGCCATTGACCACATCTTCAACTTCCCCCAGTCTAGATAAGTCTAGAACTCTGAGATCCTGGCCTTAGATGCTTATAGGACCCACCTTCTTGATATACCTCCCGATGATAATTTCAATCAACCTGGGTATCAACACATTTAAAGTCGAGCAAATGGCAAAGACAGCTTAGTGTCTACAAAATATCCATTTCTCCCCTCTTTCGTAGCAACACGTCCCTTAGCTGAGCACAGGGCTTGAAACTCAGCTTACGTATAAAACTATATTGCCATCCTTCCTGTAGTCAGCTATGTCCATATGACTAGATTCTGGCCAATGAAACCTAAGTGGAAGTGTTATGTGGGACTTCTGTGGAGCCTTCCTTAAAAGAAGGCATACTTTTCTTAATTTCTTTTCTCTTACTTGCTAGTTGGAATATGGGTGCAGAGGCTGGGGCTCTAGCTGGCATTTTAGACCATGAGTCAGCAGTCACATGCCAAGTGAAGTTAGTGTTAGTTGCTCAGTCATGTCCAACTCTCTGAGACCCCAGGGACTGTAGCCCACCAGGCTCCCTGTCCATGGAATTCTCCAGGCAGGAATACTGGAGTGGGAGCTATTCCCTTCTCCAGAGGATCATCCTGACCCACAGATCAAACCCGGGTCTCCTGCACTGCAGGGGTATTCTTTACTGTCTGCGCCACCAGAGAGGGACCCAAAGTGGAAGGACCCCAGCTCCCTGACACTGAAGACCCACCGTCTATGTCCTTGGCTCATCTTTGAATTTCTTTTGCAACAGCAGTAAGCTTCTGTCTTATTTTAGCTACTATTATTTTGTATCTTTCAGATATAGATAGTTGAATTGATTCCTAATTAATGAAGATACAGCCATTTGATACGTGTGATGGGAACTGCTTAACTGCCAGGCCCAGTGCCTGAACCGGTTTCTGATACAACACCAGTGGATGTGATGTCTGATAGGTTTGAAGAACAGGAGAGAGACAGTGGAAGGGAAAAGGAGTCTGGGACGCAGAATGAGGAGTATGTGAATACAATTTAATCCGCTCACTTTATAGATGAGAAGACTGAGTTTCAAGGAGTATGAATCATTAGTCCACAGTCACAGACTCTATCTACCCCTCCGCTACCGCTTAGAGACGCTTTGGAAAACATCAGAGAAAAACTGACATGCTTTCCGATTCTGCCATGGGCTGGGCCTGTTTGGGCGAAGCTCTGTTCTTTTTCTCTTGTGAGGTGCGTTTATTTATAAGACACCCGTCTTCCCCTTATTATCACACAAAGCAGATGCAGGAGAAAGAATCGATCCTTCTTGGGATGAAGCTGCCTGGTAGGAAGTGAGTTGCCTCCACCTGCCTGGAGGTGGAGGAAACTGCCTGGAGGAAGTCAGTTTCTATTTTCCCATACTGAGCTTCCTGACACCCGTCTTCCCCTTATTATCACACAAAGCAGATGCAGGGGAAAGAATCGATCCTTCTTGGGATGAAGCTGCCTGGTAGGAAGTGAGTTGCCTCCACCTGCCTGGAGGTGGAGGAAACTGCCTGGAGGAAGTCAGTTTCTATTTTCCCATACTGAGCTTCCGAGTCTGTCTGCAGAGGCTGACCGTAAAGCATAGGCTGGGAGAGCAGGCTGTTCTGGTTTGAATCCTGGCTGTACCACTTAGTGACCACATGAACTTGGGACAATTGTTTAACCTCTCTGGACCTCAGCTCCTTCACCTAGAAAAGAAGGTTAGTTTATATCTGCCTCATAAGGTTATAGTGAAGATTGAGTTAGTCAGTAAGGACCCAGAGTAAAGGGTGGCTAGTACTATTGTCCATGAATTGCTGATTAAGATCCCCCTGCAAGAGAGACCCTGACATGGTTGACATTTGCTCACTTTTCAATTATCATATGCTCCTGGATGGTTCTTCGATATACGGAGGGTGACTATTAATAAAACAGTACTTAGAATGGTACCTGGCGAGTTTCATGATCACACGGCCAGTTAGCCCCAGAGCTAGCAATTGACCCTGGGCTTCCCAACTCTCCGCCCCGTGTCCCTTTCCCTAGAACATCTCCTGAGGCAGACTGGTGGACACACAGCGGAACTACATGGAGCATTTAATAACGAATGAATGAATCATGTCAGGAGGGAAGAGCTGCTCCAAGGCCGCCATCTCCCTTTCTCTGGAGCCCCTCCTGAGCTCTGGCCCCGGCCCCAGCAACGCAAGAAGAGACGCAGCGGGGAGGAAGGCTGACCCTTACTGTGGGTCCCCAGACCAGGTCCCGTCCTCACCGCTCATGTGGGCCAGGGTCCCTCTCCTCCACCCGCATTCTCTCCTCCACTGGCTCCCACGTGCCTGAAGGCTGTCTTCATTGTTCTCCCTGGAGTGATCTTCAGAGGTCCCAGGCCCTTCTCCGAGCCTCAGCCTCATTCCAGGAGTCACGGCCCGGGCCCTTTCTCTGGGGCTCACTCTCTGCTCAGAGTCACCTGTTCTGGCCTCAGCACTGACAACAAAGTGACCCCTGTGGGAACCCGGTAGCCTGGAGCTGGCTTGCCCTGCTTCTGTGTGTTTGTCTGGCTGCACCGGCTCTTGATTGCTGGGTGCAGGCTTCTCTAGCTGTGGCGTGTGGGCTTCTCTGGGGCTCACTCTCTGCTCAGAGTCACCTGTTCTGGCCTCAGCACTGACAACAAAGTGACCCCTGTGGGAACCCGGTAGCCTGGAGCTGGCTTGCCCTGCTTCTGTGTGTTTGTCTGGCTGCACCGGCTCTTGATTGCTGGGTGCAGGCTTCTCTAGCTGTGGCGTGTGGGCTCTCGGTGCGTGAGCTCCGTAGTTGTGGCGCCTGGGCATAGGTGCCCTGCGGCCTGTGGGATCATCCCAAACAGGGATTGAACTTGGGCTCCTGCCGGTGGAAGTGCGAGGTCTTAACCACTGCACCACCCGGAAAGTAGTCCTCTGTCTTTTTTTTTAACTGCAAAGGTGGCACCCCGCTTCCTCTCAAGAGAAGAGGGGAAAGTGAGTTGCCTCCACCTGCCTGGAGGTGGAGGAAACTGCCTGGAGGAAGTCAGTTTCTATTTTCCCATACTGAGCTTCCAAGTCTGTCTGCAGAGGCTGACCTTAAAGCATAGGCTGGGAGAACAGGCTGTTCTGGTTTGAATCCTGGCTGTACCACTTAGTGACCGCATGAACTTGGGACAATTGTTTAACCTCTCTGTACCTCAGCTCCTTCACCTAGAAAAAGAGGTTAGTTTATATCTGCCTCATAAGATTATAGTGAAGATTGAGTTAGTCAGTAAGGACCCAGAGTAAGGGGTGGCTAGTACTATTGTCCATGAATTGCCAAATAAGATCCCCTTGTAAGAAAGACCCTGACATGGTTGACATTTGCTCACTTTTCAAATTATCATATGCTCCTGGATGGTTCTTCGATATGCGGAGGATGACTGTTAATAAAACAGTACTTAGAATGGTACCTGGCGAGTTTCATGATCACACGGCCAGTTAGTCCCAGAGCTAGCAATTGACCCTGGGCTTCCCAACTCTCCGCCCAGTGTCCCTTTCCCTAGAACATTTCCTGAGGCAGACTGGTGGACACACAGCGGAACTACATGGAATATTTAATAACGAATAAATGAATCATGTCAGGAGGGAAGAGCTGCTCCAAGGCCGCCACCTCCCTTTCTCTGGAGCCCCTCCTGAGCTCTGGCCCCGGCCCCAGCAACGCAAGAAGAGACGCAGCGGGGAGGAAGGCTGACCCTTAGTGCGGGTCCCCAGACTGGGTCCCGTCCTCACTGCTCATGTGGGCCAGGGTCCCTCTCCTCCACCCGCATTCTCTCCTCCACTGGCTCCCACGTCTCCCTTTCTCTGGAGCCCCTCCTGAGCTCTGGCCCCGGCCCCAGCAACGCAAGAAGAGACGCAGCGGGGAGGAAGGCTGACCCTTAGTGCGGGTCCCCAGACTGGGTCCCGTCCTCACTGCTCATGTGGGCCAGGGTCCCTCTCCTCCACCCGCATTCTCTCCTCCACTGGCTCCCACGTACCTGAAGGCTGTCTTCATTGTTCTCCCCGGAGTGATCTTCAGAGGTCCCAGGCCCTTCTCTGAGCCTCAGCCTCATTCCAGGAGTCGCGGCCCGGGCCCTTGTCTCTGGGGCTCACTCTCTGCTCAGAGTCACCTGTTCTGGCCTCAGCACTGACAACAAAGTGACCCCTGTGGGAACCCGGTAGCCTGGCGCTGGCTTGCCCTGCTTCTGTGTGTTTGTCTGGCCGCACCGGCTCTTGATTGCTGGGTGCAGGCTTCTCTAGCTGTGGCGTGTGGGCTCTCGGTGCGCGAGCTCCGTAGTTGTGGCGCCTGGGCGTAGTTGCCCTGCGGCCTGTGGGATCATCCCAAACAGGGATTGAACTTGGGCTCCCGACAGTGGAAGTGCGAGGTCTTAACTACTGGACCACCCGGAAAGTAGTCCTCTGTCTTTTTTTTTAACTGCAAAGGTGGCACCCCGCTTCCTCTCAAGAGAAGAGGGGAAAACAGTCTTTATTCCCTCACGTCACTTCTCACAACCAAGCAGTCCCCTTTTATTTTATTTTGACTCACTTGCCTGTCTCTTCCTCAACCTGAACAAAGCCTCCCTGAGGGCAGCGACCTTGTCTACCCCGCTCACCTGTTTCCCTAGGGCCGAAAACAGTGCCTGAACCTCGTGGTGCTCGATAAATACTTACCAAGTGAATGAATGAGCCCCAGGGAAGGCCTGGTTCAGGGGGCTGGCCGTGGGAGACAAGATGTGGGCCTAACACTCCTGCACCCCTCGAACCCTTCCTGAAGGCGACAGACCCTCGCCCCAGGGGGAACGGCACACACATCCTCATCAACAGTCTCAAATAACCTCGGGGCATTCACGGAGAGCCCTGAGGGAGCTGCAGCCCTCCTTGGAAGCAGGTTAAGCAGAGCCCCAGCACTGAGTGTGGAGTCCGCAGACTTGAGGTCTGCCCTTTGGAGAAGTCACCACACGTCTCTGAAGTTCACGGTTCTCTCCTGTTCACTGGGCATCCAGTGCAGTTGTGTTTGTGATAATGCTGTCCCTGCACAGGCTTGTATGGGTGCTGTTATTAGTGGCATCATTCATCAGCGTGGTGGCAATTTCAGGATCTGTCTGTGACCAGTGAGCCCATGGGCATTGAGAGGAACCAAGTGAAGCTTATCCCATCAGGAGGCTCAGCTCAGCCATAACTGAACAAAGCCATCTCTCCGACTCTGGGCACAGAGGGGCCATCCTCTGAGCCTCTGAGGACCTCAAATATCCCAGCGACCGGTGTGCTTCCAGTGGTCCATCCGGAAGATAACCCGAAGACCAGGGCATGATTTGCCTGAAGCGTTTGGGTACCAATAGCAACATAAGTTGAACAGGCTTTAGCTACATTACCAAAGCTATTAAAGTTAAAAACCACTAAACAACCACAGCTTGCTTCCCATCATCCACCCCACAGGCATCCAAAACAAAACCAACAAGAATGTGTTAGAAGAAAGCAGACACTGAGATTCATTAATACCTTGTGTTTGCCCTGAGCTTTAAAAGCCAGCCCCCGGGCACTGCGAATAAGCACCCACCAGGCACTGCTGAACAACACAGTGGCCTCTCCCAGGGTACCCTCAACTCCTCCACCCGAGAAATCTCAAGGTCTGAAGTTTGTTTTGAAGACCATTATCAGAGGAGTTGCTGAGCATAGCTGTGACCTCGGGGAAGAGTGGGTGGGGGAATACCTTTGACGTGAGTGGTCCATGGGTCAGAGTTGAAGACTGTAGGGGCAGGCAGAGCCGTCAGAGAGGGGACGTACAGTGGGAACCGGGATCTGGGGATGAGGGAGAGCCTCTGTGTGGGAGCGGAGGCACTGACTGTGAACCCCGGGGGCAGAAGTAAGCCAACAGCATTGGTCTGCAAATAGCCCTCATCCGGCGATTGTCAGCAGGCTCTACAGAGGGAGGTTCTGCAAATAGCACAAGTGTGGCAAGTGTGTCAAAGAGCTTTGGACTTTCTAAACAGCAGCTTGCTCTTACACAGAGAAGGATGCAGTCATCAGGGACCTGGTGAGCAGACGGTCACAGGATTCATACCCCAGGATTAAAGTCACAGACAAAAAGACCATCTGCCGGTGCCCATAGGAGACAGACGGGGGGTCAGTGTCAGTGTCCCAGTGATGCCGTCATAAACAGGACGGTCTGAAGACCCACGCCACCCATCTCTCTCTGCAGGACACTCGTTGCCCTGGGAACAATCGGATGGGGGGCAATTTTCCAATCCTTCTCCACAGTTCCACCTCGGTCCACAGAGTAACACAACTCCTCGTGGGAATCTCAGGGTGTTTGACTGTGGCAGGCTTGGACCATACTTTTAATAATGTATGGTCATAATAGAGGGAGGTTGAGCTCCTCGCAGAAGGCAGAGCCTGGTGGTGATCCCATCATGCGGCATCGTTGAGTCCTTCTGGTTTACAGTCCATTTGGACATCCATTATTTATAGCAGCAGAGTGGCTGTGAACAAGCTGAGACTCAATTAAGATAACGTCTTCCCACACAGAAGCAGTGGTTAATGCTGAGGAGTTACTCCAACTCACCCTCTGCACTGCACAGAGCCAGAGATGCAAGAGACCAAGAGAGACTCGGAGACAGAGACGGGAGCAGAGAACAGAGAGACAGGAAGAGAGAGAGGGCAGCAGACACATGCTGAGCCAAGAGTGGGCGCCTCTCCCCCCAGCGCATCTCAGCCCTCATCCTCCGGCCTCCACACTGAAACCCCTGCTGCCTGTCCTGGAGGAGAGAGTGGGTTTCCTGGAGTTGACTCCCCGCAGTCCACTGTTGCCCTCTCCTCCCACCCTTGAACTGTCCATTTGGCAGTCGGCTTTTCCAGCACGTGGGAGAATTTGATTTGTCCCCTGAGAACGGTGACGCATCTCCTGCAAGGAGAGGGGACGCCAATACCACCTGCTGAGGCTGTCTGCCTGGAGTTTCTGAGCTAGAAGACAGGGAAGGCGGTGGGAAGTGAGGCCAGCAGGGGTCCTGGGAAAGAATGGCTGGCGGGAAAGGGGAGGAGGGGCTGGGGGCCAGGGTGGAGAGAAAGTAGGTGGCCCACAAACGGCTAAGAGAGAGTGGGGGAAGGGGGAGAGGGAGAGAGGGAAGAAACGGGAGAGGGAAGAAAGGGGAGGGAGTAAGGGGGCTGTGAGTGACCTGCAAAGGAGGCAGGTAAGGGGGCACAGGCAGACAGTGAGGTGAGGAGGGGAGGAGCAGGGCGGGGCCTCCCCAGGCTGCATTTCAGAGCAGGATGGGCAATGAAAGCCCAGGATGGGCAACGATGGCGCTTTGTTGAGAGGCTGCCAAGGGCACACAGAGTTGAGCATGCTGAGGGCAACGACAGCCAAGTTCCCCAAAAGTCCTGGGCCCCACATGCCCGCTCGGCTCGCGGATGAGGACAGAGGCCTGGCTGAGCGCTTGGGGCAGCAGCTCTGCGGGTGGCAGGGGCCGCTGCAGCCGCCAGAGGGTCCAGACCTGGGAACTGGAAAGGAGTTTTCTGCGGGGCCCGCGTCCTGCTCAGGGGGGCAGCCCGAGGCCCCATCTGCTGCCGCAGGTGCGGACGCTGAGGCATCTCCTTCCTGCTCACCCCTCCTCCCGTGCATTTCTGGGGGTTCCGGAGGGGCAGTCCTCCAGGATGCCCTGCAGAGTCCCGCTGAGTCTCGGTCACGGCCACCCACCTCCTCCTGCTCAGACTGTGCCCCCTTCCCATCAACACAGCTTCACTGCCACCGCCAGCACGGCTTCTCAGCTTGTAAGCTGAGGACCTCCCTGGTGGTCCAGTGGTTGAAAATCCACCCGCCAATACAGGGGACTCGGGTTTGATCCCTGGTCCAGGAAGATGCCACAGGCTGAGGGGCCACCAAGCCGGTGCAGCACAGCTACTGAAGCCAGTGTGCCCTGGAGCCCATGCTCCACAACAAGAACAGCCACCACAACGAGAAGCCTGCGCACTGCGGCTAGGGAGGGGCCCCCACTCGCCGCAACCAGAGAAAAGCCTGCGGACAGCAGCAAAGACCCAGAGCAGCCACAAAGGAGGAAATAAAATTTAATTTGTAAGCCTAAGGGCAGGAGTTGCATGTCACTGACTGCTGTGCCTGCCCATGTGGACACCACCCCCCCTATCCACACTCACACACCCACACACACACAAAACACAGACACAATCGACAAGACTCCAGACCTACTCCAGGGAGTGCAGTGTCAGTCGGGGTGTTTGCAACTCACCTCTGGGTAGTTTAATCAGAAGAAGACATCAGACTTTTGTGTGAACCAGACTCTGATGTTAGGAATGATGCCCAACCCACATGTCGGCTCTTCTCCCACCAAGACCCCATGGCTGTTCAGTCAGGCAAACGTGTCACAGCTCCCGCTGCTGGGATGCAGGGTCCTGGACCTCCAGCACTGGCCCCCTGAAGCCAGACGCCTCCACCATGGCTCTGACCAGGAAACAGACCCTGCCTGGCACCTGCGCCTGCACACCTGTCTCAAGCCCAAGCCTCCTGCCAGGAAGTCCCCCCTGTGCCTCAGCTGTCATGGGGGCTGGGAGGAAAGCCTGGTTTCTCACTGCATGGGCAGGACTCCCAGACGGGGAAATTTTCAAACAGGACAAGATCTGCGGATGACCAGGAAAGTCCCCTAGAGGCCCTGAGGGGTGGCTAAGTACAGGAGTAGAGGGGGAGGAGCCTTGAGCAGAGGGACCACTGACGGAATTAACCCCCCACATTTATTCCAGCACTCCATGTGTGGAAAGCCAAAGGGGTACAGCAGACATGCTTCCAGCACTCAGCAAGGTCCAGCCCCGGAGATAGGAGGGACATAGCCCATCATCAGTTGTCATGGAAGCCATGGGAAGGTGCTGCTATAGCACCTGTGATTAGACAGGGCTGGAGGAACCGGCAGGGATGAGGCGGCCGAATCCAGCAGAGTCCTTCCGGGAAGCAGGTGAGGTGTACCCCTGATGTCTTTCCACCTGTAGGTGACGTGCCTGGGAGCTATCCAGTCAAGCTAGAGAAGGGCGGATGGATGGGAGCGGCAGGGGTGCCCCTCACCTAGGTGTGTTTACTGGTAAAAAAAAAAAAAAAAAATTTACCCAGGGAACCGGACCAGCAGGCATGGAGCAGGGCAGCCTGGCTGTGCACACATCACTCTGTCGACCTGCTGTCAGGCTACTTCTGCCCGCCAGCTGCCTGTGTTCCCTCCCCGCCCAGCCTGGAGCAGGGCCATAGAAGGCAAGAACACTCCTCGCTGGACGCTCCAGAGGTGGAAAACACTTGTGCTGGATAGGGACCAGGGATTGGTTGGCACAGGACCCTTTGCATTGCACCAGGCAGACTCTCACCCTGCCAGTCGTCACGCAGGTGGTTGCTGCTGCTGCTGCTGCTAAGTCGCTTCAGTCGCATCCTACTCTGTGCAACCCCATAGACGGCAGCCCACCCGGCTCTCCCGTCCCTGGGATTCTCCAGGCAAGAATACTGGAGCGGGTTGCCATTTCCTTCTCCAATGCATGAAAGTGAAAAGTGAAAGTGAAGTCGTGTCCGACTCCTAGCGATCCCGTGGACTGCAGCCTACCAGGCTCCTCCATCCATGGGACCTTCCCGGCAAGAGTACTGGAGTGGGTTGCCATTGCCTTCTCCGTCCAGGCGGTAGGAACTATCATCTGCCCACCCTTTCACGTGTCTACCCTAGACCCTTCGCAGCGCGTCAGCAGGCAACTTCCTGGCATGAATTACTCCCCACTTCCTTTTATCTTTGTGGTTTCAGCTTTAGAGATCTGCGAGCAGCAGGCAGGTTCCCGGGCCTCATCGGGCCCGACGCATCTCCAACCAGACAGGAAGTGCGTGTCTGGATTTGTCTCCCGACAGGTACAGATGTAGAAGGCTCTCACCCATGAGACAGAATCACTCCTGGGGACTGAGAGGCTCAGACGGCTCAGTCAGAGGCAGGCTGCCCACCTCAAACGGGAGACAGAGTCTGCTGGAGGAAGCCCCTGCAACAGACCAAGGTCAGCAGGCCCAGCACTTCATAAACTGAATCCTGGCAGCCTCCGCCTGGGAGCGGAGAATTTCTAAGGAGGCATTTCTCATCATCTCCTTCCTATCACCAAGGAGTTCTTCCCAGCCAGTGCAGACAATGGGATGAACAAAATCTCGGAGACAGAACACCAGGGGTGAAAACCCAGCTCCATGATCTGTGCGCTGAGTGACCTTGGGCTGGTCACTCACCTGTCCCAGGTCTCTGTTAAGTGTCTTGCACGAGTGGGCCTGTTGGGAGCAGCCAGTGGACTCTGGGTGGCCGTCCAGTCTTCTATGCTTCTGCTCCTACCTCTGTTAGGTTAAGAAACCTGGCCTGTACTTGCTGTGTGGCATGGGGTAAATTACTTAAGCTCTCTGAAACCCAGTTAGTTGACTCTCAAAGAGATGGTGACAGTACCTACTTGGTCGGGCTGTTGAGGAGGTTAGCACCTGCGCGGCCCCGGGACAGGCAGATGCCCCTGAGCCCCCGGGAAAGGCTGATGGTAGTCTTCTTGGTGGCGGTGGTACAGGAGTCCTGTGGCACCCACCGCTGAGAGTTAGAAGACGCCCACTTGTTCATCTGCCTCTCCCATCAGCCTGGGAACTGGCCAGGGCCCTGGACTGTATCTGGCCTGGATCCTAGGGAGGGGGACACATTCCATGAACCCAGCTTTGATGAATCAGTGAAAGGGAGGCTGCCCCATGAAGATAACATGTCACACAGTGCCGAGTAGAGCTAGCAAGACCCCCAGTGGCCTCCCGTCCACTGTGACTCCTCCTTTCTGAATCTCAGTTTTCCCATCTGTGATGTGGGGACAATTGGCTTAAATGACATCTCTGAAGCACTCAGCACCTTCCCTGGCTCATGGTGGGCACTTAAAAAATGGTGGCTGGAAGTCATCCCGTGAAGACTTGCTCAAGAACCTCCCACCTGTCCCTTCTGCTGCCTGCTCTAGTCCAGGCCAGCGTCCCAGGCTCCAACATGACCCCAGCTCACTGCCAACCCCCAAGGGTTGGCAGTCAACTGGTTATTGGAAGATGACTGTGAAAAATGAATTCTCACAAGGAATTAATAGGTTCTACCTTTCCCAGGGCCACCTGCATTTACAAGAAGTTTGGAGATGGCATTATTCACAAGGTAGCAGGCAGGTAAAGTTCATGGTTAGAGCAGTAAGTAGGACAACAGGGAGTGATAGGAACCAGAGAGAAGGAGAGAGCACAGCATACAAATTCACAATCATGAAATGCTATGCTGACCTAACCAAGCACCTGGCTATGAGTCTCCAAGCACCTGGCTATGAGTCTCTGATTTGCCACACATTAGATACAGGCGGCTGCAGTGTTGGAATTCAGGCTCGGTTGAAGATGGATCATGAATCGGGGAGGAGCACGTCCTCCCTCTGCCTTCAGACCAAACCAGGGCAGCTCTGCTGCTGCTAAGTTGCTTCAGTCATGTCCGACTCTGTGCGACCCCATAGACGGCAGCTCACCAGGCTCTGTCGTCCCTGGGATTCTCCAGGGAAGAACACTGGAGTGGGTTGCCATTTCCTTCTCCAATGCAGGAAAGTGCAAAGTGAAAGTGAAGTCGCTCAGTCGTGTCCGACTTTGAGCGACTCCATGGACTGCAGCCTACCAGGCTCCTTTGTACATGGGATTTTCCAGGCAAGAGTACTGGAGTTGGGTGCCATTGCCTTCTCCAGGCAGCTCTAAGTCTCCACAACCGGTGAAGAAAGCCTCTTCCCCATTCTCTCAAGCCAATGCCCCACATGCTGCTGGAAAGGCCCATGTCCTCAGTGGCCACCGCCCCATAGCGCAAGCTGGCGCCTACCTTGTCCTTTCCGCCTTTAGAAAGGCGGGGCCTATATGTCAGCCGATGATATCAGAGTGCATGACAGCAACCAGCTTCAGCTGGAAGGAAGGAAGGAAAAGCCCTGCCAGCAGCTACCAAGCCCGGCCAGAAGAGGAGCAGAGCCCTGCACGGCCACGTGAATCCCTCGCCTGCCTGGGCCTGGGGAGGCAGCAGCTGGGCACGGGGAAGTGGCGTGCTCAGGTGTGGGTCTCGCAGGCGCTTCCCCCTCTGGGCACAGGCACGCCGGGCAGGAGCCTGGGCCCTCACCTCTGAGCCACCCAAAGCCCTGCAGTGCCCCCTCCTTCCGGGGTGACCTGCTCCTGAGCTCCCTGGAGCAGCGAGATGGTGGAGGCGAGTCCTGCAGGGCCAGCACAGCCTGGGCAAGTTCCCGGGAAACGCCCCTGACAGTGCACGCGCCTCTCCAGCCGGCCGTCTTGAAGGGGGCTGCTCACTGGGCTCTGTCTCCTCCCTGGGATGTACTGGGACTGTCTCCACAGCCTGATCAGCTCGGTCCTCAGACTCAGCGAGCTGTGGTCTGGATTTGCTTTCCCGTTCCTTTCAACCCTCTGGAGGAGGGAAGGGCCCTTGGCCTCTGAATGAGGGCGGTACTGGGTTGTTGTTGAAAGGCTCTAGCTGGAATTGCCACCATCTTTCTTTCCTCTGGCATCCACATCAGCTGGGTCAGGGGGTCCAGCTGGCAGGCCCTCCTGGTCACTCCGAGGGCCTCTGATGCTGGTTTTCCTAACACCTGCAGCTTCTTCTCCAGGACATCACATGCTTATCACACACCGGCCCCATCAACTCCCCCCCTCCAACACCCAGGTCCCCTTAACCCCAACCTAGGTCCCTCGGGGCTCCTTTGATATGGAACCAAATCCAAAGGCAGGCTGTCCCAGAGGGCACCGGGCTGGGAGTCAGAGTTCAGAATACCTGGGCTTCAGCTGTGCACACATCATGTGGCTTCTCTGAGCCTCATTCTCAATAAATTCATCCTTTCCGTCCTGACTGGTGGTGAGACCCTGAGATTTCTAAATACTGTTTTTATGAGCAGAGTGGACTTGGCCACAGACATACACAGATGCAAAGCCCCCGGGAAGCTGGGCACAGCTTTGCTGGGTCAACACAGAGTCAGTGGCCGACCACACTCAAACAGGGTTGAGGGACGAAAGGTGCCGGGGAAGGAGTGCAGCTGGAGATGAAGGCGGGCAGAAAGCCAGAGCTGCCTCCAGCTGATAACCCATCCCCGTCTCCTGACACTACAGCTCCCCACCAACCCACCCCCCACCTGACAGTGCACCCCTCTAATAACTCATCCCCCTCACAACCCATCCC